>ML273705.1:84615-115194 GCA_005239495.1 Nicotiana undulata | reverse complement strand
CGCCACGTTACGTATTTTACGTAAGAGAAGAGAGAAAAATAACACGTGGGGTTTCACAAATCCCTTCAATTTTCACCTTCTTCCGAGCTCTCTAATGGGTTTTTGAAAATATAGACTAAACCCTCGTTTTTGAACTTAAAAACATTCTGCCCAGTTTTTACTCTTCGTGAACGTGGCCCAATGTACGCGTTCGCATAGCACAATCCAATAGAGACCCTCACTTAACCTACGCGAACACGACTTGTGCTTCACGAACGTAAAGCTTTACCAACCCAAGCCTTCGCGAACGCATAGGCCAAACGCCTAGGCCCCTAGCTGCCTCACACAACACTACGCGAACGCGGCTCATGAGATGCGAACGCGTAGAACACTCTGCCATACCTTCCGCGTTCGCATCACCCCATGCGAACGCATAGAACTAATTTCCCCCAACTCCCCCTCACTCTATGCGAACGCGAGCTGCCCTCCGCGAACGCATATAGTACCTTTCTGCAGCACCAACACCAACAAAAACAGCTAAATTTCAAAACCAAAAATCGATCCGTTAACCACCCAAAACTCACCCGAGGCCCTCGGGACCTCAACCAAACATTCCAACACTTTCCATAACCTCATTCCAACTTAGTCGGGCCCTCGAAACACCAAAAACAATGCAAAAACACCTCGGATTCAAGCCTATGAACTTTGAAACTTCTAAATTTTACCAAAGATGCTGAAACCATCCAAAACACGTCCGATTGACCTGAAAATTTGCACACACATCCAAAATGACCTATGAACTTGTTCCAACTTCCGGAATTACATTCTTACCTTGACAACTCCACTGCCAACCGGAAATCGCCAATAACTTAATTTTGCCAATTCAAGCCTAATTCTACTCGTGACCCCAAATTCATATTCCGAACACACTCCTAAGTCCCAAATCACCTAAAGAAGCTATCCGAGCTATAAAATCTATATTACAAGGTCGTTTACCCATAAGTCAACTCCCGGTTGACTTTTCCAACTATAAAGTCATTTTAAGAGACTAAGTGTCTCAATTCTCACCACGACCACTCCGAACCTGAACCAACCGACCCGAAACATCATGAATAATTTAAATAAAATATAACAAAGCTGAAATAGAGGAAACGGGGAAAATCTCACGAAACGACCAGCCGGGTCGTTACACGCACATGCCAAGTGACGGGCGTGTGGGCGTGCACTGTGAGATTTGTGACCTGGTTCATTCCATGGCGCAGTCAGTAGTTCTTTACAAATTGATATATGTGCTTCTATCAATGTGATTAATGTAAACATGCTATAAATCATGCTAAGTACTATGTTAAGGCTTCACACAAATACTGTTGAGACCCGAGCGGTCGTCTGTTGCTGTCATCTCATGTGTTTCATTGATATTATATACTCAGTCTTGTCATAGAATATCATATCATGTCTCAATATCAGTAATTGTTGATTTTGCTTATTATAGCATTGATTCGGGCTAGTTCATGCATTGTGAGCCCATGTGAGCGAGACTGGAGAGTGATGGCTGAGTGAGGCCGAGAGCCTGATATTGAGTGACAGATATGGGATCGGGCTGCACGCCGCAACATGTTATTTTGATTATGCCTGGATCTGGCTTATGATAGCGCTTGGGCAGTAGGAGCCCCTCTGGATCTGTACACACCCCCAATGAGCGCAGTGATATTGAGGGATGGATCTTCCAAGGACATGGATCATGTCTGAATTGTTTAGATATGGAGATGGAGCTTCTCCATGAGGCTGGATTGGCATGTTTTCCTTGGTATGTCAGTGATGTGTATACGTATTCTGGGATGGATGTTCCCTGGGCCGTTGAGCCGTATTCAGTACCGGGTGGTTGTGAGGTGTATCATTACCTGGAGATGGATCTTCTCCATAGGGCTGGACCGGCCTTCCTCAGTACTGAGTGACTTCTGTCTGATGTGTATATATTTTGATATGGATCTTCCCTGGGTCATGCGGGCCATATACAGTACTAAGTGGATGGTTATTTGAGAGTGGAAGCATACTGTGCATTTCATACTGTTGATGCACTGGCATGTAGAATACGTTAGGTTATATATGTTAAACTGTTCGGAATTGTACTTATCTTACCACTTTGAGTTGTCTAGTTAACTGAAAGCATGCCTAAATTTCTGTACATTGATTCTGTCATAAATGTGGAGGTTTAGTCTGTCACTACCTCTCAGCCCACAGTTTGGGCTTGTTACTTCTGAGTTGGTGTACTAACGTTACCTTCTGCACCTTGTGTGCAGAACAAGGTACATCGGGACTCGGTAGCGGTTGTTGATCAGTTGATAGAGTTTCAGTTGGAGTCTTCGAAGTAGCAGCTAGCGATTGCAGCCTCGTTTTCTCCTTCCTTATCTCCCTTGTCGTACTTAATTATTTCAGATAGTATTATGCCAGTTCTGTATCTCGATATTGTAGTTATAGTAGCTCATGACTCGGTGACACCAGTGCTGGAATTTATTTTATTGCATCTTAAAGATTTCCAACTTTTAAATGTTTTATAAAATGAGACTTTGCTTGCAAATGTAGTGATTTTTCCTGAAAGAAAACCTTAAATTAAATAAAATGTGTGGCTTGCCTGATTTTATGATAGGCGCCATCACGACTGGGTATCTAGGGGTCGTGACATAAAATTAGCAGCGAATTTTTCTATTTAGATATAGAATTTATCTATCGTTAAAACCTTGTTTTTTTTAGTAGTGGCAATTGGTGGCAAAAGTATAAAAATATTGTGCTATGTTCGTGGAATTTTCTTCGGCAAACGACTTAAGCTTTGAAAGGAACGTGTAAGTCAAATATAACTACATTATGAGTTGTTATGACAATTCAAAATTGCTATTCTATGATACCAGGAAACTCATCGCTTTCGTTTAAGACTTTGTTTCTAAACAAATATTCTTAGTCAACCAAAAACATTACCCACAATCTCTTCCTTCTTAAAGACGATTACAGTCAGACCCTTTTATAACATCCTTATATAACAATCATTCGTTATAAAAGTCGAGATATTCTCGGATCAAATATTATATTGTTATGTCCACTTCACTATAGCAACAAAAAAAATTCGGAATAAACGAAACTGTTACAGAAAGGTTTGACAGTATGTATACAGTCAACGTAAAAGAAGATTTACACTATTTCAGGTCATATAAAATTAGTAATCGTTAGTACAAATGAAAATTAGTAACCTGTAAATACATGGCAAGTTACCTGATTACAACACGTTAAAATACAGGAAAATACATCACAAGGAAAGTGGATGTATATGTTAAATCCTTGTTTAAATATTGGCAAATTAATCGGGTCAAAGAGTTAGAGGGGTGGAAGGGATTCACCCGTAAAAAAATATTTTTTATATATAATAAATGTTGAACCCCTTTGTAAAGATGAGAACCAATCATTTTCATAGCTAAGAGCTAGTATTATTTTGTTTATTTAAAGACAAACAGCTCCTATAATTTTCGGAAAGTCCCATATTTCTTCAGTTTGGATATTGTTTTTTCTACCATATGAATCCTTTGTCTCTTTGGTCTCTCTCTCTTTTTAAAAAATGCAATCTGCAGCTATGGGAACGCAAACTCCAAATAATTCCAATTACTACTGCTCCGAGAGTGTAAGTTTCTTTCTTCATAAACATTAATTCAAACTTCTTTTTATCTTTTAGCAACAAAGGCCGGAGGTAGCATAGTGTTTATGAGTTCGGTCGGATTCAGTTTTGATCCATACATTTTTTATTTATTTAATGAAATTCGTTGAATACGTACAAATTATTACTTTAGAATTCAGTAACTTAAAATGACTAAAATCTCAAACTCTTAAGCTTTAAATTCCGGCTCCGTATCTGCTATGTGAATATTATAGGTACTCCCTCCGGTCTAAAATAAGTGATTTTTTCAGATTTCAAGAATGTATTAAATTTTTTTTTACATTGCTATGTAATAAATAATGTTGGAGTATGTATTAGGAATATTTATGTAAAGAGATAGTAAAAATTAATATGATTAATTTTATTGATAATTAATGTTAAAAGGTGTTGAATAATAATTTGGACGTGAGGGAGTAGTAAACTAGCTTGTTTGGTTCCCACGTTGTGCCTTGATTTTGTTTTTGCCTTGCGCTGACTTTTCTGTTCCCAAGAAACACCAAACAACTAGTTAGAGATTTATCACTATTTAGATTTGACAGGTTAACTTTTTTTGTTTTTTTTAATGTTAGATTTATTATATTTTTAAAGTTATGAGTTGTGAATTTAATATTTTTAAAATTTTAATAAATTATTATATATATTTATATGTGTATGAAAATATTGAGTTCAATTGAATCATTGGTTACTTTAGTTGAATCATTGGTCGATACCCCCTCAAATTTGGGAGAAAAAAAAGCAAATCAATTAATGGCGGATCCACAATGTAATGTAATGTGTGAGTTCACGTAAACACAATAACTTTATCAGACATATTAAGAATTTACTAAATATTTATAAATACTTAGTTATAAATCAAATTATATTAGTGCATACTCCTATTAACTTGAGATTGACATAAAGTCCTATAAACGTCAAATCTTGAATAGGTTATGTCCTCAATTTTATTTATAATGGTAACTAAATGTACTTAATTTAAAATAATTAATGGAAGCTATAATTAATTCCAGGCTGATGAAAGATCTGCAGAAGAGAGGGCAATAGACGCATGGCTTCCTGTTACTTCAAACAGGAATGCAAAATGGTGGTATTCAGCTTTCCACAATGTTACTGCCATGGTTGGAGCTGGTGTCCTCGGTCTTCCTTATGCCTTGGCGCAACTTGGATGGTACGCACGTAAAAATTCTTTTTGATAATATATTTTTATTTACTTAATTGTGAACTCAACATAAGCTAATAGCCAAATTATTAGGAATATTCCAACGTTAAAAAAATAATGTATCACTACTTATTGTTACTTATTTATATTTAATAATTTGAAAAATTAACTTAAATAGCCACTCACTCACCACTTAAACTAAAAAGAGCCGTATGATATATCATATGTGTATTACCATGTATAATCGATGTATAATCTGCATATGTACAGTACTGACAGAGCCACCTTATGTCAGAGGCGAAGCCAAGATTTGAACTTTATTGGTTCGGGATTGTAATCCTTTCAAGTTACTGGGTTCTAAATTAATAAGCTTTACATATCCAATGAATTTCTTTAGACAAATACATAGTTTGAGCAAAAGTTACTGGGTTCGGCCGAACCCGCATCCGATACTATGCCTCCGCCCTTGCCTTATATATATACCGATTAGGAAAATTAAACAGTGAATTTGGCCAACTATTTGTGTAAAATTTCATATAATTTCAGGGGGCCAGGAGTAGCAGTGTTGGTGATTTCTTGGATTATTACATTTTACACACTATGGCAAATGGTTGAGATGCACGAAATTGTTCCTGGGAAACGTTTTGATAGATATCATGAACTTGGGCAACATGCTTTTGGGAAAAAACTTGGCCTATGGATTATTGTGCCACAACAATTGATTGTTGAAGTTGGAGTTGACATAGTTTATATGGTAACTGGAGGACAATCACTCAAAAAATTCTATGATTTGGTCTGTACAAAAGATTGTAAAGACATCAAACTTACCTACTTCATTATGATCTTTGCCTCTGTCCATTTTGTTATCTCTCATCTCCCTGATTTCAATTCCATAGTAGGTGTGTCTTTGGCTGCAGCTGTCATGTCCTTAAGGTATGCATCTTACTTATTTCCGTATAAGTTATATACGCTGTCAGTATAAAATCTTTTTTCTTTATACTATCATGTCAACCAAAGATATGTATAGATAAATTTAAAACTCTTTTCTCAAACTCAATAATGTTCTTTTTCCACTTTTTGGAATTAAAGTGTGTTTGGTATGATCGAAAATATTTTTAGAAATTTTAAACATTTTTTTATCGGTCATTTTCTGGTGTGTGATTACTAAAAAATATCTTCATCACCAAAAAGGAAAAGATTAATTCCATCACTTTTAGGGGGAGGTCATTTTTTGTTATTTGATGCCAACAAATGTTTTTCGGGAAAATATTTTTTACTAAAACGGGGAACCATTGTCCAAAAACCTATGTCATTTTTCGCACAATATTTTTCAAGGAATGACTTCCATCATATCAAACACACACTTGTGGCAGAGGAATTATGATAAGAAATGTATATAATTAGTCGCTTCAAACAATAATAGTCGATAAAATGTACTATATATGTGTATTATATACAAAAACATACAGTACGTATGTCATTTACTTTTTTGGCTAACAAATACAACTAATTTCGACCGATCGACTGATTTTGTATTTTGCTAATTCTAATTCTCTTGATTTTGTAATATGTTATGATTGAAGTTACTCAACAATTGCTTGGGGGGCTTCAGTTAAGAAAGGTGTAGTACCAAATGTGGAATATGGATACAAGGCAAAGACAACAGCAGGAACAATTTTCAACTTTTTCAGTGCATTGGGAGATGTTGCTTTTGCTTATGCTGGTCATAATGTGGTGTTAGAAATTCAAGCTACAATTCCTTCAACACCTGAAAAACCTTCAAAAGGACCAATGTGGAAAGGAGTTATTGTTGCTTATATAATTGTTGCTCTCTGTTATTTTCCAGTTGCTCTTATTGGCTACTGGATGTTTGGGAATCAAGTGAAAGACAACATTCTTATGACTTTGGAGAAACCTACTTGGCTTATTGCTATGGCTAATATGTTTGTTGTTATTCATGTTATTGGGAGCTATCAGGTTTATTTCTCATCTCTTTCTATTTCTTTTTTTTGTTATGTTTAGAGTCACGAGTTCGAGTTGAGGAATTATTCATTGACGCTTGCAGCAGGATAAGCTGCTTCGAATCTTGCGTGAATGTAAGATGCATGTTTTGTGCATCGGGCTGCTTTTTATCATTTTCATCTACTTTCTCTGTTCGAAGAGGAGCTTTGGAGCAACGATAAAGTTATCTCCGTATGACCTATAGGTCCCGTGTTTGAGCCACAAAATCAGCCACTGATGTTTGCAACAGTGTATCTGTGTAGGTTGCCTACATCACACCCCTTGGAGTGCGGCCCTTCCCCCAACCCTACGTAAATGCGGGATGCTTCGTGGACCTGCCTTTTTTCTATTTCCTCCGTCCCAATTTATGTGGCGGTATTTGACTGAACATGAGTTTAAGATATATATATATATATATATTGAAACTAGTGGTTCAAAACAAGCCATAGAAATATGTGTAATTATAAATCATCTCATTCAACGTAAAACTAAAAAATTAAAATTAAATTATTTTTAAATCATAAAGTATGACTTTCTTTTTGAAACAACTAAAAAAAAGTGTGATGTATAAATTGATACGTAGAGAGTTATTTTTATTTTTTATATAGTTATGTTTAGAGTCTATGATTTTACCTAATGAGGTGTTTCTATGATTTGTGATTGTAGATATATGCAATGCCAGTATTTGACATGATAGAGACAGTGCTTGTCAGAAAACTTAAGTTCAAGCCAAGCTGGATGTTGCGCTTTGTTACAAGGAACATTTATGTAGGTAAGTAAGCTGGGGTACCTTTCATTTCTCTTGTATCAATTTAGCTCATTAAATATAATATAATATGCCCAACTTGTTCAAAGTTAGACAATATCTACTTGTCCAACACGCCCATGAACATGGGGAATATTTCCGCGATAATAGAATATACGCATTAATATTATCTATGATGATCTTAATAAACAGGCGATAGCATATCCACAAATATCATTATTGTTACGTCGACCACCATGTCGTGAGGCTTTCCCGGAGATATTTGACTCCTACCCTACACTATAAATACTTATGCCAATTTTGCTTTCGGTTTGAACAAAAATTGTAATGCATTTTGCTTTTGTTACAGCATTCACAATGTTTGTTGGCATTACCTTCCCTTTCTTCAATGGGCTGCTTGGATTCTTTGGAGGATTTGCTTTTGCTCCAACAACCTATTTTGTAAGTGATTTTTAATCTTTTTCTCTTTCATTTTTTTGCTTTCTTGATGTTGTAATGCATTAATTTTCAAAGCCTCTCTACTTTATGCTTTAAACCTAACATTTTTATTTTATTCAGCTCCCTTGCATCATGTGGCTAGCAATCTGCAAACCAAAGAAATTCAGTCTCTCTTGGATTATTAATTGGGTAGGTACAACTTACTTAGCTGCTAATTACATACTGACTTTTGCTATTCAGTTTAAGTTATATAGATTGTCAGTGTAAAGAATTTTTTATACTATCAGCTCATCCCTTTATAGCTTCAAATAAAAATCTAAAATGAACTTTTGATGACAGATTTGCATTATTCTTGGAGTACTATTGATGGTTATAGCACCAATTGGTGGCCTAAGATCCATAATCATGCAAGCCAAGGGCTACAAATTTTACTCTTAATCTATACAAGCAGCAATGGAAAAGCCTTCGTCATACCAAATTTCTAGAGGGAAGTCTAATATATATTACGGGCGTTGATCGTGCGTATTTTGAGTTGTGACTATAGTATAGTATTTTTCCCCCCTAATTTATTAAGATGAGAATGGCTAAATGATCCATAGAGCCAGTCTTGTATTGCTAGTTATATTGCAAAAGAAATTACAAAGGATAAGTATATCATCTATTATTGTATTATATAGGATACATCAATATAATAGTTATCATGTACACGAGTTATCGCCACGTTCCTTGTTGAATGTATATTTTTTTATATAAAGATCCTCAGACAGAGGTTTAGGTGTTGTATTGCAAAAAAGGACCAATGAGGGGGGCTAGGCCTTACCTCCGAAATAAAATACAACTTGGTGATTGCCATCACCCAAAAAACGGACAGTAGAGCTACACTACCACTCTATTGTCAATCCTATATACAACAAATTAACTAACAAAAAGGTTGTTCTTCTCGTACTTTGTTCTAATACTAGGCATCTGCCACTTATCCATAATGAAAGGGCCTTTAGCTTGCTTAGGTAAATGCTCAAATGATTGGCATATCATACATGTATCAGATACGGATGCGTTTTTAGCTAAGGCATTCGCAACTTGGTTTTCTTCTCTATAACAGTGTTGAACCGTTGCATTTGTATCCTGAAGCAAGCTTGAGATTCTTTCTACAAACATCTTCAATTTCCAGCTCTTGTCTCCCACTTGGTTGACCATATCCACAATAGTAGTAGAATCAAGTTTAAGAACAAAATTAGTGAATCCCAACCGGTTGCACCATTTCCCTCCGAATTCAGCAGCTATAGCTTCGGCCATGTTGTGACTATCACACTCTATCTTGATTGCAAAGGCCATGATGCATTCACCCCTTTCATCTCTAATGATTCCACCTATACCTGCTTTCCCGTTTTCTTTGATGTAGCTTCCATCGGTGTTAACCTTGACCTTACCTTGGGTTGGAGGATGCCATCGGACTTGCTTTCATATTTTTATAGGCTTCATCCTTTCAATTCTATTACAAAGAGAGGGCCAGTGATGTAGCGTTTCTCCAAGTGAGATGTATCTAGCTATGATTGTGTTGATGTTCCATGTTACTTGGCGTTTCATGACATTGATTTGGAACCTCCGCGAGCCATATCTACATGCACTTCTTTGCTTCCAAATCTCCCAGCAAATGAATATTGGAGCCACTTGGAGTACCATTCCATGAATTTTATTCAACGACTTTGCATCCCACCAGTTTTTGAAGATAGAAATCACAGGTGCATTTCGGTGCTTGATACCCATTGGGCAACCAATTTGATCCCATAAGTGTGTAGCATCTTCACTTTTCACAAAAACATGTTGCATTGATTCCACCTGTGGAACGCTACAGAGGCGCAGCTAGAGCGTCGGTAGTGAGTTCGGCCGAACCCAGTACTTTTAGTTCGAATCTTGTATTTATCATAATTGTTTTTATTAAATATGTATAAATTATTAATTTCGAACTCAGTTACTTAAAACTATATTAGAATCTCGAACGTAGACTTGAAATCCTAGATGCGCCTCTGTTAAAACATAGTTGTCAGGATAAATATATAGGAGTTGCAATCTTCACAAACTTCTTTTACTAGCTGTCATTATACATACAGGTTCAGAGTGTCTGATATTTGAATGACACTCGACATTAATCAACATTACATTATCAATTTAATGCTACAATATGTGGTCTCCTCCTTGTTTCTCCTTTGACAGTACTAAGTTCAAAAGATCAATGCCCAAAAAGAGAGAATGAATCAATGAAAGAGGAAATAGATCAGTTGCAAAAGTTCTATTTTGAGTGGGTACGCAGTTTAAAAAAGAACGACAAGCATACCAAAACTACCGTGAGAGCGTCTGGTTTTAAACATGCCATAATATTTTCGTAACTTTAATAACATAACATGAAGTGTAAAGATGAAAGTTTAAACTTTAAAGTTACACAATTTCCAAACATTATTTTTTTTATAATTATTTTAAACAAACTAATAAATAAGAATGTTCTATAAAATGGAGCGAAAGGACCGAGCTAGCTAGAGCATTCTTTTCACAACAAAAAGAAAATATTCTTCTTATGGGGAACATATTTTTTGAAAATAGAGAAGCATGAAAATCTTTCCTAATTTAGGAAAAATTCAAACACGGATAAATTCAAAAATAAAATGATGTAATTGTTGCGCTTTTATTAAGGGGTGTGAATGGAAAATGGAAGAGACATCTTTTGGATTGCACCTCTTCATCTCACCCTTTCATTGTCTATTAATAGAGAGGCTTTAGCCTCATTTTTCATCACTGAACAATCTGAAATCTCTCCCCTCAATTTTCCGCATACTGCATTGGTTTTTCAAAAGAAAAACGTAAGCATTTTGTATGATTTGCTCCGCTATTTGAGTTCGCCGAAATTCTGTGATTTGAAGTGCCGCTATCACAATAATAGTTATTCCGTTCTATCCTGAGAGGAATTAATCTACAACCTTGGGCATTGTGAGGGGATTAAATTCCTTAAGAAAACACAAGAAACTTGTGGGATCGGAATTTTTTCTGCTTTGTTTTTTCCCTTAAACTAACATTTATTTATTTACTGGTTTTGAATACAGAATGATAACAATAATGAGATAGAAATTAAGTAAAGTGTGGTACGTTATCAGCAATTTACTATTTGTTTCTGTTGAACAAGGCCAAAAAGTAGAGATATTCATTGTAAAAGGAAGGATATATAGTGTTGTAAATATTGGATATTAACGTAATTTTCTGAAGTTTGCGAATAATTTTATTTGAAAGAAATTGAGAAAGCAATATATATAAAAGTATTTTTCTAAAAGAAGCTTCCAAAAATTTAAACTATTTGTCGTAATCAACAAAACTACATAAATAGCATAACCTATGCTTTGATATATCAAGCAACATTTTTCAGTTTCACAAATCTTGAATTTTCAATAATGTTCCCAAACTTTTATATACATAAAGCTTTGAACATGAAATTAAAGTGCATCATCTTTGAGCTAGATTTTATGCACCATGGTTCCATGGTTTTCAACAGATACATATACTACTACCAAGCATTGTAGTGGAACTGATTGAATCCCTCGACTTTAACCAGAAGTCTCGAGTTTGAGCCTTGAAATATCGAGCGGGAAACAAAGGAAAGTACTACTCCTACTTTATTAGATTACCTGCTGGTTTGGGAGTCTTCTTTTCTTGCTTGGGAAAGGATTTAGTTCCTTTAACAACCAGATGCTGACGCACACAAGAGGGGTCCCCAACACCCGATAACTTCTGCAAAATTTCATATGGTTACAAATATCTTCAAGAAATAGTTAAATATTAGCTTAGGCCCCCGTATTAATCTTTATGAGCAGTGATAAATTTATACTGAATATCATGTTGGCCGTGGTTC
Source organism: Nicotiana undulata (assembly GCA_005239495.1). Taxonomy (NCBI): domain Eukaryota; kingdom Viridiplantae; phylum Streptophyta; class Magnoliopsida; order Solanales; family Solanaceae; genus Nicotiana; species Nicotiana undulata. The sequence goes on along the minus strand of ML273705.1, from coordinate 103,259 downwards.
GCCTCCGCTAACAACCCAATCTAAGTACAGTCTTAGTATCAAACCTCCATGCAAACCCTCCAAACTCCATCTTCCACACATCACAGGGTATTGTTTGTGAGTTCTTCTTATTCTTCAATGTATACACTACCCTCACAATGCATGCAAAAGTTGGCAACTCTTCACTTTTTTTCTCCTCCCTCACAACCAACCTCACCACCATCTCCGCCGGTGCTCCTCCGTCTTCTAGAGGATCCACCATTCTCCGATATGCCGGATTCACCCACTGAACCCTATCTAGGGCATCAGATATCAACCCTGGACAGGTGTCTGTCTCTAGATTCTTCATCTTCTCTGTGTCTGTACTTCCTAAAGCTTCTCGATCTACAAACATTTTTGTCATACCTTCCACCATCACCCAAGATTCTACCATTTTTGGTGTCTGCACAGCCACCTGTTGAGACATAATTATTGAGTTAAATAATAAAAACGTACTCTCTTGACAACTTAAACGTTTCGATGAGATAAACTATAGTACAATTCAACATGTATTTCATCATCATCCAAAAAACAAGAAAATATTTTTGAAGTGTTTTACCCATGAAAAATCAAGGTGTCTCCACTTTTTCAACGTAGGGGTAAGGTCTTGTACACTTTACCCTCTCCAGACTCCATCCGGAATTACACTCAGCTTGTTGTTGTTATTGTTTTTGCCCCATGAAAAATTAGGCCCCATGTAATTAAGCAGGGACGGATGTAATTAAGGACTTACGAGTTCATCCAAACCCAATAACTTTGGTTTGAATCCCGTAGACGTGTTAGATATCCACATCCAAATAATAGAGTTCGAATATGGTAGAATTCCGAATTCAAACTCATAACGATCGATTCCTCTATCCACTGGGGAGGTGTATCGAAACATTATATATACATAATTAAGCAAATAAATTGTAATATCTCATGAGATGGTCACACAAATCAACACTACCTTCAGATCTAGGTCAGCGAAAATGATTTTCTTTTGAAAAGATCCGTTATCCGGAAGGTTATAAGTAGCGCTGCTGCTACTTTCCGGTAGTAGCTGAAGAGTTACTACACTTCCATTATCGTCAAACTTGTTCAAAGATCCATCTAATTTTCTTTCTTCTTTCTCTCTACTATTATTGTTACACTTCCTACTTTTCTTAACTCTAAAGTACTTTCTCTTCATTCTCCGTTTGCTGACCGGTTCAGCCTTTTCACTCTCCGGTTTAGAACCAGGACCTGAACCATCGGCGACAGGTTTCGGCGCAATCGGCCGGAATCTTAACATTATCCGGTTCATTATCGTCGTATCATAAGGTCCAACGGGGTATCCATCGGAGGGCCCAATATCCATGCCTGTTGAAGAGCTCTGTCTCATAGTTATTTTTAGATAGGTAGAGTGAGATATGACAATATTTTGAGCCAATTATCATAGTTACACAACTCATGTGCTTGTTTTAGGGCAAAGTTGAAACAGTAATGACGAACGAAGGATGCAGTGATTGGTGCGTACGTAAAAACCAATCAGAAGCTGGACACATATAAAGCACTTAAGGAAAAAAGGGAGACACGTATGTACGTTGATATAGACAATGTTTGAGTACTTTTGATTGGATGTTCTAGTAACTGGACGCGTGGTTTTTGTTCGAATTTACTGAATTCAACTAATCCACGCTCCCTGGTTTGTCGTGAGAATAGCTTCATCTTGTTGGAAGAGTGACCTAGAGGGTGTGGAAATGCAAATCCTAGATTTTAAAATGATGGGTGCTCGCTCATAAAAGTTCCCAGAAAAAAAAAAAGAATTAGTGATGGGTGCTTTTTCAACACTTATCAAATTTTTTGATAATTGTCTAGGTAAATCTACTAAGCACGTTCAAAGATTTAAGCACTTGTATAGTTCCATGTAGATCCGCCAATCAAAGGCGGACCTATGTGTATGGGTGAAGGGTCACCGGACCCCGTAAACTTCGAATGAAAATCTTGTATATATATATATATGTATATACCTAGAAAATGATTAATTTAAAGCAGCTAGTATCCTTAACACTAAAAACTTTTATGTGGTATTGATTCCCGTCAATGGCTGAACTAAGATTTGATATTGAGAAATGAGAATACGTAAAAGGCGGCTGAAAACCAACAGAGTTATATGTATGGACAAAGTTACAGCTGGATATATAGCGAACACCAAGCTGCCATAGAAGTCCTAAGGTCATCTTTAACCTTACACTATTTTTTACACCAAATATAATTTAGTATTTTATTGCTCCAATCCAACACTAAGTCTTGCATCATTATAGAGTGTGAATAGTGTTGCACCAAATTTGGTGCAACACTGTTCATCAACACCAAATTTGGCTTATTATTTTATTTATTTTTTACTTTTAATTTATCATATATTGTGTATATAATTAATTTTTATATTAAGATCTTTATAATTTTAATATTATATTCTATTTTTTTGATATATTAATTTTTGTATATATTATATTTATATAAAATTATAAGTTAATTTTATTATTATTATTATAATTGTATAAAAAAAATATAACCATTATTTAAAAATGAACACATGCAAATGTTGCTAAATTTGAAAAGTAAAAACTAAAATTTAAAAAAGAAAAAATTAACAATACATAAAATAAAATACATTAACATTAAAAGTACATCAAATGAGGATACATTAAAATTGAAAATACATTACAAACATAAAACATAAGTTTAATAATCCAACATGTTATTTCCAGGTGCACCAAAATTACTAAAATACTGAGAGAACGAAGTAGAAGATTGTTGTGCTTGTGGTTGTTGAAATTATTGACTTCTTTTATCGATTATTCATTTTTGTTCTTGTCGCAAATTCACGAAGATTTGGATCATCAACGGAATTCAAGTTCGTCAATAAAATTTATGGGAGAATAGAGGCGAAAGTTGAATATTTATGTGGTACTTAAATTAAATTAACTATGATGTAATATTATTTAATTATCTTTTATCAATGATTTCACTTTTAGTTGATTTATCCTTTAAAATAATTTTGTAATAAATGATTATATAAGTGGTGAATGTGAATTATATGTGATGAATATGGAAAAACGAAAAAAGAAAGAATTTGTTTGAAGGAAATAAAAAATAAAATTTAAATAGAAGATAATAATATAATATAGAAGAGAGAGAAGAATATGAAAAGGAATATTCCTTTTTTTTGTGTAAAATATAGTGTAATGGTTGGAGCAAATTTGGTGTTGTACCATTTTGGTGTGAAATTTAATGTGAAATTTGGTGTTAAGGCTGGAGATGGCCTAATAAGTGTCATGCTGTGGCGGAACTACTAGCGCAAATCTGGTTCAATCGAAATATTCAATAACTTTTGCTCAAATAATGTATTTGTATTAAGAAATTTCAAACCTATTTAGTGGACATCATTCTAAAATCTAGAACTTGAAATTATGGCTCTAGCTCTAGGGTCATGTGCAGGGACGGAGCTAGCTCATTGAGTACGAGTTCGGCCGAACCCAATTGCTTTGGTCCAATTCATGTATTTGTTTTAAGAAATCCATTGAATATATACAATTTATTAATTTAGAACCCAATAACTTAAAAGGACTAGAATCCCGAACCCATAAATTTCAAATCCAGCTTCCGCCTCTCGACTCATGTGAACTTTCACAAAACTAGCTAACTATATATCATTTATGTCAAAACATAAAAAATAATAGCAGTCCGATACATGAAGCATCTCACATTTATGCAAAGTACGAAAAAAGACGGTAATTCAAGAGGGTGTAATGTAGTCCACTTACCTTGATACAAGTATTTCACGATAGAGGAGGAAGGAGAATGAATGTAGGGAACGGAGTCTTAGGTAGCAACTGAAGAGAACGCTCTCCCATGTGGGCGTGGTGTTGAAATACTCTAATATTGCTTGTGATTAAAGGGGGTGTGTGGTGTTGGGCCTCGTGGATGGTCGGATGACGTTTGGGGCCCAAGAAAATATTGGTTTCTGATTGGAGCATGACATAGAAGATCTCAGAGGTATTTGGATTTTGGAATGGTAAATGTTTCTTCTGTCATTTTTTTAACAAGAAAACCCGCAGCTGCTATTTTTCGGGTGCCTAAAAAAGTAAACATCTCATGTGTAATAGCTTGCAAATTATCCGAGAGTAAACAGCACTAGTCTAAGTCCCTTGCCCGACTGAGGAGGTATGCAAGTGGTTTTCAAAACCCTGACCCCATTTGAAAGTTCATCTGCTCAACCAACTCGACCACCCAAACGACTCTGATCTTTATCATTTTTTATAGTTCAAGTTTTGACGTGAAATCCTCTTTAATAGAGAACGGTAAAACCCTTTATAATAAGCTTTTTTCAGTAACTAGTACTTGTTAGTATAGATAATAAGGAATTTTAGTACTAGTACATAGGAATTATTGTTATCTTGAAATCTAATTGGTAGAATATCATAGTAATGATCAAAGCTGAAAACACGGGAGGTAAAAAGCCCGGGCGATGGATTAACATAATAAAAAAGAAAAAAGAAGAAGCTGAAAACAGTGGTAGAAAATTATTTTCAGTAGACTCCCGGTTCAAGAAAAGCAATAGTAACAATAATAAAAAAATATAGTATAAAATGAGCATCTTTGTCCTTAATTCTTCTACGTCGAGCTAAAAATTCTTGAAATCGTTGATTTTCATCTACTGCCATTTCTACTTTTGGTGGTGGACCTTCCAAATCATCTTGAATTGCTGCATTAAAATCACGCTCATTCTCGATTATCATGTTGTGCAGTATAATACATGTAGTCATTCTATCATGTAGCACTTCTTTTTGCCAAAAAACGTGAGGGTCCTGCAACAATTGCAAAACGTTGTTGGAAAATTCCGAATGCACGTTCAACATCTTTTCGACATGATTCTTGTATCTGGAAACGACATACCTCTCTACTACGTTATTATGCTATTTTACCGTAGTTTCAATTTTTATATATTTTAATTTAATGTATTTTAAATTTTAAAGTATTTTTAATTTTTAATTTTAGCAATATCTAATATTTTATATTTGCACATTTCAATTTTAGCAACATCTAATATTTTATATTTGCACCATTTATTTTTTGAGATGATTATATATTTTTTGTACAATTATAACTTATAATAAAATTAACTTACAATGTTACATAAAAATAATAAATGTACGAAAATTGATTTATCAAAATTATACGCCAAAGTTAAGATGTAAAATTAATATTATAAAGATACTACATAAACATAATTAGGTACATATAAAGAGATGAATTAAAAGAGTTAAATAATAAAATAATAATAAAATATACATAAATAATAATGGGGGAGATGAATAGTGTCCCCGTATCTGGGGAAACATTATTCATCCCTTATTTTGAGGGCAAAAATGAAAGAGGATTGGAACTCCATTATGACAAAAATTGTCCCAATTATAAAAGAAATATGAGAGGGTTGGAAATGGCCTAAGACAATAGGATAAAACTTAGCTCACAGTACGGAAGAAAGAAAAGGGAAAGGACTTAAGGTCGAGCAGAATTCAAGCGAGGAATCAAGCTAGCAAAGAAATTTACCCCACATGAGTCATGATTATTAGCCCGTTTGGATTGGTTTATTTTAAGTGTTTTTAAGTAAAAATAGTTTTTAAACTATTTTGTAATGTTTGGATCAAGTAAAAAAATATTTTTAAGTACTTGTTTTTAAGTTAAAATGACAAAAACAAGCTAAAAGTTAAAATTCCTAACTTATAGCTTAAAAACTATTTTGGCTTAAAAGTCACTTAAAACAAGCACATCCAAACATAATTTATTTAGAATATAGAATATAGTTACTAGGTACTAGGTTTCCGTGAACGAACGGGCAGCAGCGGATATAGAGTATAGTTACTAAGTTTCCGTGAACCCAGTAACTTTTGCGAAGCTCATGTATTTTTGTTAAAAGATCCATTAAATATTTATAAATATATAATTGTGAACCCAATTATTATTGTATATTAATTTGAGATTACAATAGAAACCCATAAATTTCTAATCCTGAATCCGCCTCTCTTAACGGACACTAACTTTATTTAAAGTTTAAGAAAATGAAGAATTCTGAAAATTACTGACTTTCTACCAAATTAACTAAAAAGTGGAGACATTCAGTACGCGGCGAAGACACATGGTTATAAGGGTGGTTAGTTTATAGATAAAATACTACGTTTTAGAGGTATATAACACATATTGGATATCTTTTATCGATTTTTTTTTATATCTTTCAAATTTAAATATTCTTACGTAAATTCCTAGCTTCGTCAGCGAGCAAGCATTTGACAGATAACAAACTACTAACGAGTCTAATATCCTATTGTAAATGGGAATGAGCTATATATTGGAAAAACAAAATATTATCTATGCAAGAAAAATAAAGGTCGCGTCGCTAAACCAGGTTGGGTTAGGTTTTCTTGGTAAAGGTCTCCATCACACAGTTGTTTAAACAATTTTCAGTCATGGATACGTAAAACTTTTTGTAAAATTAAGTAAAACTACTAAGAAGGGAACGAATTCAAGATTCTCTTTTCTAAGCACAAAGGTGAATCGTAACGACTTGCTTCGTGACGTTCATTTTTTATATTAGAGACACCGCCTCTATATGTCCAATCTATGATAGAAACAAATAACCAGCTTCATTATATTTCTGCATCATCTAACAATATTTTTCTAACCTCCAAAGGCGATTCGGTGCATAAGATATTTCGTGTTCAGCCAGAGTTTAGGGAATGATCCCATCCTAAAGTGTTGGGAATAATCCTCACAGTAATAATATTCATGATAATAACAACAGAAAAATAATATAACACTGAAATACGGTAATCAACAAGAATAAAAGAGTGATAACATTACCAAGATTCGTGGAAAACCCTTCTAAATAAGGGAAAAGACCATGACCCTGAGAGGAGCAATTAATATTACTATATGGGTCAAAATTTATCCATAAGGTCGACGTGATATAGAAGCGATAGGGGGTCAACTGAGTCGTGCCCACGCTCATAGAGTACGACCTTGCCAACTATCTTGGTCGTGCTTAAAGTCAAGTCAATGATGGGCTCGAATGGCAAAAAGACTGCCAAGAGGTAAAAAGGGAAAATCAGGTCAATGGAGAACTTGCTGGTTAGACCACCGGACAAACGAGAATGCGAGGGATATAAATAGGAGGAGAGAAAACAAAGCAAGGGAGATTTTTTCGGGAGAAGGAGCAAGAGAATAGAAGAGAACCTCTAACAAGGCTAAGAGTGGAGATTCCAATAGCTGATAAGGAAAGATTTGACACCTAACTCAACTGGGATAGATCGCATAAGTATCAATAGCATTATTCTCTTTTTGTTGCTCGCACGAGCGTCGAACATTGCTCTAAAAATGTAAGCTTATCATTTATCATTTGATATATATTTATAAATCGGAAGGAAGAGTGAAAACTCAATCTTGCATGGTTATTGTGAGTCATTTCATTTTGATCTAAAGTTAATTATATTTTCCTAAGATTAATCCTATACTTTATTCAGTAAATTTCTCATAAAGGTATTTATCATATTTTTGGTAAAACAATTTGGCGCCGTCTGTGGAGATTTCCTAGCCAAAATCCTAGTTTTCTTTAGATCTAGGGCTAGCCAAAATACTACTCCCTGGCTGTCGTGGCCTCACCGCCACGAGGCATGCAACACCTTGTAAAAGTAGGAGGAAAATGGCCAAAGCAACCAACCCATCCTGGGTCGTGTCTCCGCCAAAAGTCGATGACATCCCCAGTGTCTTAGCCCAACCCGCACCTCACACACCGACTCGCACTTCTACCTCTTAAGGAGAGACGATAGCTTGCTATGCGATCTTTCAAAAATCATTCCCGTCCTGTCCCATATTCGCACCTATATGCACTAGATGATTTGTGAACGAAGTTTGACATGTTTCCCTTGTTCACGCATATCGGATGGGTTCGGACAGGGACTCGGCCTCAATCACCCAACGAGCAATGTGCAAAACCAACACGTGAGAAGCCTAAACGCGGTTAACGGTGGGGCCTAGCACTGTTACCAATCTTGAGACCACCAGTGGAACACGAGATGGAGCGAGCTACAGCACAGTGCCACCCCTCTATTCGTCGACTTGCCGGACCAAGGTAAACTTCGTTAGATGTAACTTACCACGTTCTTTCATCGATACAAAACAGGTACATACGCATTCTCCAATAAAAACAAAATCGAGCGACAAGTGACGTTCTCACAGGAATGAAACAACGGGTTATAAATTCGACCTCGCTCGAATCACACCCTCACGACCATCGGCCATCGCCATAAGAAAAGAAAGTTCGACCTCGCTCGACTTAACAACGGGTTATAAATTTGACCTCGCTCGAATCACACCGTCACGACCATCGACCATCGGCCATCGCCATAAGAAAAGAAAGTTCGATCTCGCTCGACTTAACAACAGGTTATAAATTTGACCTCGCTCGAATCACACCCTCACGGCCATCGGCCATCGCCATAAGAAAAGAATGTTCGACCTCGCTCGACTTAACAAGGAGTTATAAATTCGACCTCGCTTGAATCACACCCTCACGGCCATCGGCCATCGCCATAAGAAAAGAAAGTTCGACCTCGCTCGACTTAACAACTGGTTATAAATTCGACCTCGCTTGAATCACACCCTCACGGTCATCGGCCATCTCCATAAGAAACGAAAGTTCGACCTCGCTTGACTTAACAACGGGTTATATATTTGACCTCGCTTGAATCACACCCTCACGGCCATCGGCCATCGCCATAAGAAAAGAAAGTTCGACCTCGCTCGACTTAACAACTGGTTATAAATTCGACCTCGCTTGAATCACACCCTCACGGTCATCGGCCATCTCCATAAGAAACGAAAGTTCGACCTCGCTTGACTTAACAACGGGTTATATATTTGACCTCGCTTGAATCACACCCTCACGGCCATCGGCCATCGCCATAAGAAAAGAAAGTTCGACCTCACTCGACTTAACAACGAGTTATAAATTCGACCTCGCTCGAATCACACTCTCACGGCTATCGGCCATCGCCGTAAGAAAAAAAAGTTCAACCTCGCTCAACTTAACAATGGGTTATAAATTCGACCTCGCTCGAATCACACCCTCGCGGCCATCGACCATCACCATAAGAAAAGAAAGTTTGACCTCACTCGACTTAACAACGGGTCATAAATTCGACCTCGCTAGAATCACATCCCCACGGCCATCGGCCATCGTCTCGAAGGTCAAACTGGTTAATTCATCGCTCCGACTGTCGTCTACTCCACCCAGACCAATGGAGGGACTAGGTAGATGGAGAACTTCCCAAATGTATATGTTGAACAAAGTATGTAACACTCTTTAAAGAAATGAACAAACAAAGCAATACACAACATTTCATCACACAACTCCACATTGCTACATTCCACCTACATTCGACCTCGCTCGAATTATTTACATTCGACCTCGCTCGAAATATTTACATTCGACCTCGCTCGAATTATTTACATTCGACCTCGCTCGAATTATTCACATTCGACCTCGTTCGAATTATTCACATTTGACTTCGCTCGAATTATTTACAGCTGGCCTCATCCGACATTACGATGGTTCACTATTTTGACTCAAATATAAAAGTCGGAACCAACCTCGCTCGAGATGGCACATTTGAGGTCCCGAGTGACCTCATTCGGACTCACTCGACGGACTCCCAACTAGAAGGATCAGGAACTCATCGCGGAGAAATCTGAAAAATCAGCAATGAAGCACGCATACACAACAGGCGAAAGAGAGGGAAAAAGAAGAATAAAAAATGCATATAAATACAAAGGCAAAACATTCGTTTCATTCAAATGTACGCGCGCCACAACCGCGCCTTACAAGAAGCCAAAACAAAACATGCCCCCTAGAAAAGAAACGAAAATAAACAAAGAAGAACAAAAAAAGAAACTAAACAAAAACTAAATATGAAAGATGCTGCAACACTTCACTCGGCATCATCTCCACCGCCACTCTCCCCGTCATCATCTTTAAGAGGCGCATCCTCAGCATCGGCGCCCTCACTGACCTCCGGTGTCGCGGGTTCATAGCCACAATTGACACGAGCCTCGTGCGCCTTCGCCCGAGCATCTTCAAAGGCGGCTTCAGAAACACTCCCTGCCTCCCACAAACCCTTGTATATATCCCGTTGGGCCTCAGTATAAACCCAAAACTCATACAAGTGGCGAGGGGAAGAAGCAGAGGCAGACTCAACCTGAGCCAACAAGGGCACCTTTTCGGCCTCAAGAGTCGCGACCTGGTCTCCCAAACTCGAAGCTTCCCGATCAATCTCACTGATGCGCTCTTCAAGACGGACCTCCCTCAATGTGGTCGTCGCCTTCTCAGACTCCTGCTCAGACCTGAGGACGCGGATGGTGTTGTCTAGCGCCGCCGCTCTCGCCAAAGACGATTCTCGAGCACGCTCGGCCTGATCCAACACGACCACTTTTCCTTCCAGGTCGGCCAACTTCTACGCTCACTCCACACTAAGAGCCTCCACCCTGACAGCACCCTAATCGAGTTCGACTTGCAATGATCGCACCCTAGCCTGAAGGTCCTCACATTCCGCGGCGACCCCTTTACCCACCTCAAGCTCCTCATTCTTAGCATGTAGAAACTCCCCCAACTCATTGCACATGCGGATGGACCGCATCAAATCATCATCCCTCCTCTCTAACTCCTCCCTGGTAAAATGGGTTCCAACACCCGCTCTAAGTCGCTCGCGCAACTCACGGCATCTGTCTTGATACTGCTGATACTTCTCGACCATCTTCAAAAATATTTTGGCCCGCGTTTCAGCCCTGCGAGTACTTTCAACCTCCATCATGTAAGTCTGCGAAAAAGGAAGAAATGGTCAGAAAATGTAAAGGGTCACGAAGTGAAGACAGTAGATGGATTTACCCTTAAACCCATCGCGACTATACCACGCGACAGTTGAGAATCGTTGATCGGTTGAAGAGCTCCACTCTCAGCAGCAGAACAGAGAAGATCAAACTGCGGCACCAACTCCACCGTATCCCGTAACAGATTAAGATCCGACGGTATCTCAAGAATATGGGAAGGCCCCTCAGCCATTACCACAGTCCTGGTAAAGCCCACCTCGAACATCTTCACGTCCTCAGGGTCGAGGTCAGACTCAGTCTCATAGTCCTTGACTACGACGTTCTTCCCTCTCTCTTCAGCCGACGGTGGATCACGGTTCTGCCGGAATGATGAGGGTCAGCTATTAACAACCGCGGCCACCTCGGAACCCCGAACCTCGGACGCACTAGCCTCCCGAACGCCCTCCACATTTCCCTCTTCCGCCTCTTGGTCAGCCCCACCCCCGACTTCAAGATCCATTGAAGCGGATCCACCCCTCAAAGATGTCTCAGCAACAAGGGACTCGTCCAAAATTATCCTCCGCCTCTTTGACGGGGCCTCGCTGCTGCCACAAATTCGCCAGGCAAACGAACTGCCGGAATTGGAGTCTCTGGCTGGGGAGCAACCTCTGAATGCACATCTTCGGTCGCAGGCGCGCCCTGACTGACATTTGGGTCCTCCGTGACGTCGCCCATGGAAGCTATCGGCGTAGGCTGAGTCGATGCTGCCAGCTGGCGGAACGCTAAAAGGGGAGCCCTTTCCCTACTTTTCCCTCTCTGATCTGTTAGAACAACACGCAACTCCACGTGAGTGCAAACCACAATGCAAGACAAAAAGTACAACCGTGGCGGGGACAAAATGACTTACTCACGGTCGGGCGGCGCCAAAACCTTTCATGGAAGTGCGCCCACTCGCGAATCCCCACGGTGTGAGGCAGAACTGACGCCACCCATTCGTGGATGTCGTCAACTAGCGTGGGAGGCGATATCTCAGCTGCAATAAAAATAGCATGAGTAAACGGCCAACGACCTTCTAGGAAGATTGAAGATATATGAATAATTAGTCGACCTAGCAGAAAGCGAAGAGCGAAGGAAAAGTTACAGGCAAAATTCCACGTCTTAGGGAACCCGACAGGGTTAGTTACCAGATGTCCCGTGCGAATGAAAAAGAAACTCTCCCAAAAATGGTGGTTGGTCTCATCGTCCATCCCAATCACCAGGATCTTCGTGCCCCGATAACGGAGATGCAACATAGCCTCCCTTTGGAAATGGGGAGCGACGAGATGCATCATATGCCGGAGAGAAACGCCACGGCCGGCCAACTCAGCAAACTTTGTAAGCATAAAAAAAAGCTTGTATATGTACGGGGTGAGCTGAGTCGGGCACACTTCATAAAAGCGGCAGAAGTCCGCAACCAGTGAAGGAAAATGGAGCGTGTACCCAATGACGAAAGGGTATGCGTAGAAGGCACAGTACCCTGGGCGATGCAAGTGAAATATGTCACCTCCCGCGGGGACAAGTTCGATGTGCTCCGGGATCTTCCACTTAATCTTAAAGGCTGCCAATGCCACAACATCCATCACCGATAGCGCTGGCGCAGGCTCATCTTTGGCGGGATGATCGAAGTCATTCTGTGGTTTCCCTGAGCGGGACACCACCTCATCCACAGTTGGAAAATTCTCGTCTTCCACCAAATTCAACTCTTCCTCAAGGGAGTCGGCAACATTCTCCGTCGCCGGAACATTAACAGTAGCGTTGGGGTTCGAAGAAAAACTGGCCATTGCAAATAATGACAGAAATTGAGAGTGTGAGAGATGATAACAATATTCACAAGGACTATTCGCACTCTTGGAAGGTATGAACAAGCAAAAGAAAGCGGGAAATCTCAAGGGGTTCTTCTTGCAACGATTTGGTTAATGTCACACCAAGATTAAAAAAAAGTCCCTTATTTATAGGTTCTGAAGCGCCGGTTTACGAAGGTGAAGCGCCGCCTTTTTTGAAAAGTAACGGAAGTGGCACAGGAAATGAGTCGACACTTACCACACAAACGTGCGTCATAATGACACCTGACGAATTAATGTCACGTCAACTGACAAACATGTCTGATGATTCACTCGAAACGTCACGTATCCGCCTCACTAAAGGAATGTGTTCCCGTCGCCCAAGGCCGACTTCGGCACCCAAAACGACGAAGTCTGTTTGTCGTACTAGACCAAGGACGACCAAACGTTCATATTTTGACGTTTGAAATGACCGAATCTGCCTATCGCGCTCGCCCAAAGGCGGCCCCAACAGGCGGAGGGACTAATTGTATGGGACAAAATCTATCCATAAGGTCGACGTGTTACAGAAGCGATAGGGGGTCGACTGAGTCGTGCCCACGCTCGTAAAGTACGACCTTGCCAACTATCTCGACCGTGCTTAAAGTCAAGTCAATGATGGGCTCGAACGACAAAAAGAATGCAAAGGGGCAAAAAGGAAAAAGCAGGGTCAATGGAGAACCAACTGGTTAATGACCACTGGACAAACGAGAATGCGAGGGATATAAATAGGAGGAGAGGGAACAAAGAAATAGGGGATTTTTTCGGGAGAAAGAGAAAGAGAATAGAAGAGAACCTATAACAAGGCTAAGAGCGGAGATTCCAGTAGCTGATAAAGAACGATCTGACAACTAACTCAACTGGGATAGATCGCATAAGTAGCAATAGCATTATTCTCTTTTTATTGCTCGCACGAGCGTCGAACATTGCTTTAAAGATGTAAGCTTTCATTTATCATTTGATATTTAATTATAAATCGGAAGGAAGAGTGAACACTCGATCTTGCATGGTTACTGTGAGTCATTTCATTTAGATCTAAAGTTAATTATGTTTGCCTAGGATTAACCCTCTACTTTAGTCAGTAAATTTCTCATAAAGGTATTTATCATACTTTTGGTAAAACAATCACTATAGCAAGGAATTTTGTACTTTGTTGGCACGAGTAAAATACTCCAAAGACCACTACAACACTCAAAAGAATAATCCTCTTTTGATATTCTCACATCACTACGATATTGCTCACACTCTCTATTTTCCTCACAGACTATTTTCTAATATCCTGTCTGTGATGTCTCACTCTTTCTTTCCCTCTTTTGTTTGTGTGTATAAAGAAGTGATAAAGCCCTCCTTTTATAGGAGAAAATAACCTTGGCCTCCAAGTGTTCTACATGAGAATTAGATTCTCCTCCACATCTTTACATATTTTGGCTCCATGTAAAATCTTCCGCCAAACTTCTCTTGCCAAAGTAAATTCATACTTTATTGTATTTGGATCTTTTAAAGGAGAAAATAAAGACCAAATACTTCATTGTATTGTAAAATATTTTCGAAGTGTTTGCCCCACAAAAAATCATGGTCTCTCTACTTTATACAATCCAAGACCTTACTCAGACTCCACCCGAGAGTGCACTAGGTTTGTTGTTGTTATTGTATTTGCCCTGTGAAAAATCAGGCCACATGTAATTAAGCAGGGACAAATGTAATTAAGGACTTAGGAGTTCATCCAAACCCAATAGTTTTGGCTTGGATCCTATAGAATCCACATCCAAATAGTAGAGTTCGAACCAGAAAATCAAATGGGTTATGGTAGAATTCTGAATTCAAACTCATAATAATCGATTCCTCTGTCCACCGAGGAGGTGAATCGGAACATTATATATATAATTAAGAAAATAAATTGTAATATTGTATGGGTCAAAATCTGGCTAGGCTCAGCGAATGCAAATGGACGAGTTATGGTCGAGGTCGAGCAAGGCCCAGTAGCGAGGAGTCACCAAGCGAGAGGCCAGGACTGAGGTCGAGTATGAGAAAGAGTAGTAGCAATGGCTAAGATAGTCTTAGAATTATGAAAAGGAATATTCCTTTGATTGTACTTTTTAGGGTTTCCTAGGGATATCCCTTATAAATAGTAAGAGATAGGGAACAAAAATGGGGATCTTCACTTTTCTGATAAGAGCATTTTGTAAGAAGTTGACTATCAAAAATATATACAAAAGCTTGTCTTGTCGCTCCTGTTTGATTTTCATTGTTTGTTCTACTTTTTCACTCACAAGGTCCAAGAACACTTTGTCCATCTTCATAGTTTATTGTCACATGTTGTTGTCAGAAGGAGAAATCATCCACATCATTCAATATTTGGGGTGATAATTTTTTTCTATTTACATTTATTGCCATTTGTCACAATTATTGCATACCATTATCCTCCTATTCATTGACAATGAATGAGCATATACTTGGTATTTAATAATCTTGAATACAATTCCATATCACTGATATCTTCTAGTTTTAGGTCTAGAATTTGTTACGTTTAACTAGGACTTGCCCATTACTACTTTTCTTAATTAGTTTAACAAAAGGCTTAGCACTTTTCGGTCAAACAAATATATCTAGAAGTTTAAACTTTGTTATATGTATGGACAAAGTTACAACTTTTAATAGAGTTATAGCTGGATATATATCGAACACCAAGCTAAAATAGAAATCCTAATAATGGTCATGTAGGGGCCGAGCTAGAAGCACAAATACGTTCGAATTTAGTAGCTTTTACTCAAATAGTGTTGTATACGGGTAAAACCGAGCTCGATATTCGATCGAGCTTCCAAACTCCTTGATTAGGCCAGGGCCGAAATATCGGTGATCGGGTGAAGTCAAGCTTAAGGATCGATCCGACAACCAACATCACCAACCTAGATCGACACATGGTAATTATGATCAAACCAAAAGCACTATTAAAATCAGCCATCGAAACCATCAGATTTGCCCTTGAGTTTGCCGAAGGCGCGACTGGTCTTGTTTCTAACGGTCTCGAAGAAAGTTTTGCCAACTCAACCAGCAGGGGTCCGTAATTCTCGCCGCTAATCAATCATTGTGGCGGAAATCACGGAACGACTCGAAAGGAGAACCAACAGTCAACAAATCAAGGACTTTTTTCCTTTTATAGAGCAATAAAATAATCTCTCAAAGGGTAGACCTCCCCTAATATACAAGGGGGACTTGACAACTCATAAAAGGCAGATTGTAACTCATATCAAAAGGCTATATACTGTTATTTCTATCTTTTTCATAGTTCATTACACTGCAGCATCTATAATACTATCAATTATATTATTTCTGGGTTAGGGAAGATTAATCTCACAAGGCTAGAAGTGCTCAAACTTGCGTGGTTTGCATTTACCTTCTATATCTTTTATTTTCGTAATTGATTCGATTTATCGTTCTGTATTAAATTGTATCACGTATCTTTAAAACCACGTACAAATTCAATTGTTACCCGATTTTTAGGATAAACAAGTGTATTTGTGTTAAAAGAATTATTCAACATGTACATATATCAAAATCTAGAACTCATTTAGTAGCACGTGAAGTCATCATTCAAAATCTAGAACCTGAAATTATGCATGGCTCTGGCTCGGCTCTGGTGTCATGTGAACTTTTACAAAACTAGCAAAAGTTGTATATCATTCATGTCAAAGCATTAAAAATAATGGTTGTATGCATTTTAGTGTGGTTTGCTTTGTGGGTAGCTTAGTGAACATTCATCCTAAGATATAGTTGAGCAAATATTGCATGTTATAAGATCCTTTAATTTTTTTGAATGACAAGAGGATCGAAAAGTAGATGAGAGCAATCTCTGTTTGAGATGCGTAGGAAGAATTTATAAATAAATCCAGACATATCATATATATGTTTATACAAGTGAACAAATAATGGTTTTGAGTGAAAGAGTACTATTCAAAGTTAGTGAAGATGGTTAAAAAAAAAAGTTTTGACTTGTTAACTGAGCATGAAATTTAAGGAAAAATGATGACTTTTGTAATTTATGGTCCTAAACAAGTCAAAAAGAAGGGCAGAGTATTTGTGTAATTATAAAAGTTTCTCATTAAGTGTAGAATTGTAAGTTTAAACTTAATTGTTACCAAATTCAGAAAGGGTTTATTTTTTTACAACAGATCAAAAAAGAAATAGATTCACATAAATTGGAACAGAAGACACGAAGTATCTTGGGTTTATGAAAAAGGAGCGCGTCACAAAAGACATAAAATATGACATAAATAATACAAGCATCAATGGCCGTTTCCACGACCCTCAGACCACCGGAAAGAACGTTGGAAGTGAAGGCTTAGCTAGCGAGTGAAGAGAACGCTCTCCCATGTGGGTGTGGTGTTGGGATACTGTGAAATGGTCGTGATTAAAGGGAGTGTGTGGTGTTGGGCCTCGTGGATGGTCAGATGACGTTTGGGGCCCAAGAAAATATTGGTTTCTGATTGGAGCATGACAAAGAAGATCTCCACAGATGTATTGGAATGGTAAATGTTTTAGAAATTTTGAGAAAGCATACAAATCTTTTCCCGTTGGGCATTTGTATTCACTGTATTCGTTCGCGCAACAAATACAGTCTATATTAATTATATTTGTTTGTGTAACTAATATAATATATATTAATTGTATTTATTTACGTAATAAATACAACAAAAATAAAATATATAAATGCAGGGGTATATACAAGGACACAAATAATAAAAATACAGGGGTGTACCCATTGGCACATAACCACAAAAATAAATTCAAACATACATGGTGCAAAAAAAAATTATACATGGTGGAATATTTAGGCGAAATACAGAAATACAAGAATTTATCAGAAAACTCCTCCCTCGCAATACAAAAATACAAATGAATTTGCTATAAAATTAAATATAATTATAAATAATAAATATATCGTATAAGTTAGCTACACTATGTAATTTTACCTTAATATTTCTTTGTTATTTATAGCCAAAAAAATTTATAATTAAGTATGAAAAAAAGTTACTATGAAAAAAATTAGTAGGTTGTATTGGTAAAGGTCTCCATCACACAGTTGTATAAACAATTCTAGTCATGGGGACACACTTTTTTTTTAAATTCAGTATATGTTGTCCTAAAATACTAACAAGGGAACGATTTTAGGATTGATTGTTGCCTGCTGTATCGTATCATATTGCTACTTTAATTTATATATAATATTTATTTTGATTATTACTTAAATTTATTATATTGTATCGTTAAATCCTTCGTTATGTAACTTTATGGAATGACGAATTTGATGTGGTGGCATCGTTACCTTGCTTTTTTTCTCTCATCTTGCCCTTCCTTATTAATAAATAATCATATTTTATCTTTTACCCTACTTTTTATATAATAGTTTTACTCTTTATCCTATTTTTTCTTAATAATATTACAAATTTATTTATTATATTTTTAGTGTGTGACATAATAAAACGAGGACAAACGATATAATCTATTTATGCATCAAATCCAAACAAGCTGTTAAAGGCAGAGAGGTGAATAGTAACGACTTGCTTTCGTGACGCTCATTTCTGATATTTGAGACACCGCCTCTCTATGTCCATCCAATGAAAGAAACAAATAACCTCCTTTGTAAATACCCATTAGGGGGAAGCGCTCCCTATTAAGAATTTTTTTTATACTCAGGGTTCGAACTCGAGATCTCTGGTTAAGGGTAGTGCTGTCTCATCTACTACACCACATCCTTTGGTGGTAAGTATATCGCGGAGTCACTTTTAAGAAAGAGTTCAATTGAATCTTCTTGGCCGGAAATAAAATTGCATCGTTACCTATCAGTGTCTCTTATATATATATATATATATATATATATATATA
>ML273705.1:32061-84606 GCA_005239495.1 Nicotiana undulata | reverse complement strand
CATGCAAAAAGTAGAGTACCAAAACGAAAAAATTAAATAATTCGCCTACTCAATTTATGTGACATTATTTTTTGAATTACTTATAAAAATAATATATTTTTATATTTAATTTAACCTTTAAATATTTTTTTCCATACTGAGATGATTTATAGTCTCTCTCTCACACACACACACATATATATATATATATATATATATATATATATATATATACTAGTTTCTTGACTTGTGCGTTGCACGTTTATGTAAAGTTGTGTAGTACACTATTTTGTAAAATAATATCAATATTATTAAAATAAAATTTTGAATAAATAATTATAAATGAAGAGCAATGTACAATTTTTTTTGTGTGTGTAAAAATGATTAATTAATGGGGATCATCTTGTAATGACATGTTTATCGAAGTCAAGATAATTGGATATTATCTGAACGAGAATAAGTATTCAAAGGTTCATTAGGTGCATGTAATTTTTGTTTATTTATTTTAATTTTATAAATAACGGACACTGTCAACAACGTTGGATAAAAATAGGTTCTTTCCAAATGAAAGTTCGTTCCAAATCAACATTAAACTCTGAAAGTTCATTAGATGCATGTTAGTATATTGCTAGTATATATTTATATTATCAGTATATATAGGTGGCAAATATGAATAGAGACTAATGATGAATACCTGGAAAAGGAGTAGACCAGAAAGAGAACAACATAGTTGTAAAAAAGTTATTGTCTAGTTGTAGACATGTTTATTTTTTGGGCGAGAGAAATATTAGAAGCGTTGTTTTTTCCTTTGAAGCGATGGCTTTTAGGTTTTTCCCACTGAGTAGATTAATTAGGTTTTAAGAAGGTTATTTTGATAATTTAAATTTTAAATTTAGGGTCTGTAATTACATTTTTAAAAAGGGTCAAAAAAGTAATTTAATTTGGGTCTGTAATTACATTTTTAAAAAGGGTAAAAAAAGTAATTTAATTTTTAACTTAAGAGCGGCGGCTATATATATTGTTAAATTTCACAATGCAAGGATTTTTTTTAATTAATGTATAGGCTAAAATCCATCCCTGGAAAATTAGCGTAATATGACATATAAGGAAGGAGTCAGTCAAGCTCGCCCAAGAAGCAGAAAAGTCATTAGTCGAGGTGCCGACATGAGCCGTAATCAAAGTCAACGAAGGTCGAAGTCAAGATTGATTGTTGATGATAAGACTAGTAACGACTAATTTATCAGGATCAAATATTAAAAGGGAATATTCTAGTGGATATTCCCTTCAAATTATACTATTAGGGTTTCCTAAGAAAATGCCCCATATATAGAGAGAGAGAAAAAACAGATACTGATAGGGGTATGTAATATCCATTTTGATAAGAACATTTTCTTGAAGAAGACTCTTTCTCTAGCAAAAATATAAAGACTACCTTTCGTTAAAGATTCTTGTTTAGATTATTCCCCATTTTCCCATCAAATCCGAGCATTGTTTATATGAATCCCAAATCTATCTGCCATTCTGAGGGGAAATATTCGTTCTTACCATTATTGGGTGATTTTGTCTCCCTTATTTACTTAAATACCATTTATTGCCATTTATTGTTGTTTGTATCTCCATTAATGTTCATGCTTTAAGAATATTTTATATTTATGGTCATCAATCATTTACGGGATCTGTCCCATTCATTGTACGTTTATGAAATTAGTGTCTAGAGTAATTATCCTTAACTAGATTTAACCTCTTATTACATAAATTTAATAGTTTAACGGAAGGCTACATTTTCTGGTCAAACAGTTTGGCGCCGTCTTTGGGGATCTTCTAGCTTTTAGTTTCTTCTAGATCTACAACCAACACTGGTTACTGGAAAAAAAAAACACGAAAAGAAGAATTTGTTTCTCTCTGCATGCATAGATCTAAGTTGGCAGGTAATGGAGATGAGAGAATGAGAGTGACCTCCCAACCAACCTCATGGCCATCATCCATGAAAGCTCTGAAGCGGTCGACGAGGACACAACACCCAATGCCTTTCCTAGGCAAGGTGGATCACCCCTCCTCATTGCAGCATCACAATACCCCTTGGGAAAACATCCGTAGGAGAGGACACACCACCAATGATAAAGAAGCTCCTTGAGGCCTGGCTAACTGATACACTGACCAACGTCCTCCATAAGCTCGTTCAAGATGCGGCCACAGTAAATGCGAAAACCTGTGCTGCACCGCTAGTGGACGCGCAACGTGATCAACCTCCTCCCCTACCCCCGATGACAGGTATTACTCATAATGTTGTTAACAATGCAGGCGACGACGCTCTCACAATCATTCTGAAAGGAATGGAGGAAATGGAAAACGAGAACAAGGCACTTCGGGATCAAATGAGAGAGCACCAAGAAAAGGTCGATAAAATACTGGGAGCTCCTAAGTTATGCCAAACAGAGATGCAGGCCGGTTCGTCGAGCAGCCATATAGTGGTAGAGCTGCCCCACATGCCATATCAAAAACTTTTAAAATGCCGCTTTATCTGAAAATATACGATGACACTATCGACCCCGAGGATAACGTGACCCATTACGTCACCGTCGTGAAAAGTAGTGACCTCGCCAAAGAACAAGTGTCCTCCATTCTGCTAAAACAATTCGGTGAAACCCTCACCGGAGGTGCATTAACCTAGTACTCACAACTGCTAGCACGCTCCATCGAAATATTCGAGGAAATGGCTGATAGTCGTGACGGCCCATGCCGGAGCCAAGAAGGCTGAGGAAAGAGTGAATAACATCTTTTCTATCAAACAGTCCCCGGGAGAAGAATTGATGGACTTCCTCGCTCATTTCAACCGAGTAAGAATGACTTTGCCCAATGTATAATAGGGAATGGCGGTAGTTGTTTTTCAAAACGGGCTGAACAGAAAAGGTTCGAGCACGACAAGAAAATTATTAAGTCGACTCATGAAATATCCCCCAACAACTTGGGACGAGATACATAATGTGTATTGTGTCAAAATCCGAGCAGACGAAGCGACCTCAATGGGCCGACTCATCAATTGACTTCAGTACAAACATAATTTAGAAAATATCGGAGAAGTGATATCAAAAGAGATCCAGTGGCCTCACGGCCAAACCAGGAACGACATCTTCCATATGTCAAAGCTACCATTTTATCATCATCTCGCCATGAAGAAGGCACGTCCCGATCAAAAACAGGGACTCACCACAATGAGAGAGGTATGCCCTATTTACTATCGCTCACAATTTTTGCATGTCACCTACAGAGATTTTCTACGCGTCGGAAAAACTCGGACCAAAAGTAAAATGGCCACAAAAGATGAGGTTGGATCCAAATACAAGAAAATCATACGCTCTCTACGAGTTCCATCAAGAGCGAGGACACAAAATCTAAGATTGCATCACCCTAAGACAGGAGGTCGTAAACATGTTACGACAGGGACACCTCAAGAAATTGATGAGAGATTCGGGAAGGACCAACTTTGCCGGGGACGCGAAAAACATCAAGGGCCGCCAAAGTCGCCCTCGCTAGCCCGAACCACCCACATGATCATCGGTGGAGGGGACGATTGATCTACACCCGCCTATACCACTATTAAGTATCAAGGCAAGGTCGAAGCAGCTTTTACCCGACAGGGTCGGGATTGATATCCACAGGGAGTTATGCTATGGGAGTTGAGTTCCTATCCTATTTAGTGGTGTTTCTTGTTCTTAATTGCTCTTCTAAACATGATTGATTTTGTATCTATACTAAGTTTAGTTCTAGAGATCATTATTGTTAACCAACTACAATGTTTTTGTGGGATTTTTATCAAATGTTTAAAGGCACTAGGGTTGCAACTTACTCCTAGGTGAGTATCTAACGGGGTCTAACATCTAGGATAGATTTGTGAATCATGGGCATATGACATAACCTCATACTAAATTACCCAATACCTCTCGGTAGCTTGGGTGACTTTGCACAAACTGGCTTGCTCAAGCCCAATTGGGTGTTTCAACAATGCAGATGAAATGGCTCAAGTCGGATATCACAATCTCTACTCTCTACCCTTTAATTGGGGCTATCAATCTCTTGAGTTTATCCCAATTCCATGTTAGCCTATTTTTCCTAGACTTGGATCATCTTTCTCAAGAGTAAACCTATTCAACAAGGCATGAATCAGTGTTTGCAACCACTGATTCAGTGAATTAAGCATGAAATAGACTAAAAATCAAACACCCAATCACAAATTCATCCTAAAATAGAAGACTCATTAGTTACCCACACTAGGGTTGGGTCACAACCCTAGCTTAGGGGTCTAGCTACTCAGTTTCATAGAAGAAATTAAGATAGAAGATGAAATTAAAGCCATAAAAGTTGATTACAAAGATAAAATCTAAGAATAATGGTAGAATCTAAGCTAAAATTACTCAAAATAGTAGAAAGGCACTATTCACGAGCTCCCTACAATATCTGATGACCTAAAAATGAGAAAAGTAGTATTTATACAAGGCTGAAAATACTGGACAAAATTTTCCCTACGGAGATTTCGCTCCCAGCGGAATTCTAAACGTCCCAGCGAAATCACTTCTGCTTCCGCGTTCTGGGATTTGGCTGCCTCTCTGAATCTTCATTCTGCTTCCATAAGAAAACTGAAATGCTACAGAGGAACTTGAAAGCGCAGCAGCGGAATTTAACTGATGACCGCGCTATTGTGAAAACCCCATGTTGGCAACTCTCTGATCGTTGAATTCCGCTCCCAACGGATTGTTGAATGCTGCAGCGGCAAGGAAAGCGTTGCAGCAGAATAGTGGCGTGGACAGCGGCTCAGAATGGTCCCAAAACCCAACTCTCTAATCTTTCAACCGAGGAAGCGAACAGAATTACGCTGTAGCGAAGTGGCTTCCGCTGCAGCGGAATATTAGCACTCTCAGTGCTTCGACTGGGTTCCTGGGTTTTGCAAGTTTTGCTCCTGTTTGAGTTATCTTTAGTCAATATCTTCAATTCAACTCAAATCCTGCAATTTAAACACCTTGCATTAGATTTCGGGAGTATCTTAATGCAATTTTGCCTCAAAACCTAAGAAAACGAGAGTAAATATAGGTGCAAATCCCTAGTTATTAACTCCCCCAAACTTAAGTCTTTGCTTGTCCTCAAGCAAACAAGATAGCTCCCACCTCCATAAACAAAAGAAAGTATTTCAGTTGTTCAAATGTGACTTCTTCAAGCTTCAATTAGGACTAATAATTACTCTCAACACAAATGCATTATTGACAACATTATGCAATGGCTTTCTTAGTTCACTAGGTCTAATGTGACACCGAAGCTTCAAGAGTTGACTCAATTCATCAAAGAGCTTCTCTCTTTCACCTAAATCACTTTGGATCCCATACTCTTTCTCCTATACTCTCCATGAGCTCATCTCACCATATAGAATGTACTCTCATAATTTGGGTTATCAAGAGGTGCGCTCTTCACTCTCAAAAGAATGCCACAGGTCCGGCTTCAAGTACCATAGGCTTGCCCCTCGTGTAAATCACCAGTAATGCGAGCTCACTCAACTTGAGATCCTATAGGGCTTTAATGGGATGTAATGAAGTCTTTTTGGATCAAATTTGGACAAGATGAACTACGATAGAACATATCTCCTTAAGCACTCCATTTTCACATTTTGGCTCATGTTTTTCTTGACTCTTTGAGTCATTTCTTCTTCCTTGGGGAACTTAGAGAGACTCATTGTCGCTCTTTATTTAACTTGAGGCTCACTTTTCTCCTTTTTTTCATCTTTCCAAGCCTTTTCAACTTTGTATTATTGAATCTTTTCAACCTTTACTTTTCTGTTTGATTTGTTTTGCTTTTCAACCTTTTATTGGCCTTTCCTTTTACGACAATTCCTTTCATCACTTTGGCTTTCCTCGTCCCTCCCTCAAACTTATGATTTTTTACTATTGTTCATCATGAGTGCTCAATGACAAAATGGGTTCCAATAGAGGGTCTTTAGAGAACGGATGAAGGTTTGTAACGTGGTTTGAACAAAAAGGCTTAGGCTCAAAAGGGGTTGACTAAGGATATTTTCATGGTAGTCTATGGAATTCTTTAATTTCAACATGGAATCAAGGAGAGCCTATGATCATTTCATAAGTCGAGCTAACTTAAGATTTCGCCTAGAAAAATACTTGGGGCAAGTTCTAGACTTTCAGGCACGGTACTCGGGATACGCAATTCAAATCTCACCTCTCAAAGCTCAGGATCATTAAAGAGCATAGAGTCGAGGGCCCACAACAACCTCGGTTTAGATTGAAGACTCACATATGGCTATAAATGCCACTTGACAACAGTTTTAGTCAACTCAAGACTCTAAGGGTCACAATTTAATTAGACCCATCCGTAACTTGTCTCTAACCATGAGGTAAAAGGTAAGTATGTTGGTTCCAAGTGAAGCTTATTCGAGTTACATTTATTCAATACTACCAAAACAAAGGGAAACAAAAACAAAACGAAAAACGGACTCAATCCCTTAAGAAGGTCGGCACACCGTCCGTCGTAGGGAAGAGACACCCGGTTCACACAATTTCCACCCTTGGAAAGAACCTTGGCCTTAAGAAAACCAAGGGCTTATTAACAACGAAAAAGTAAAGAAGAAGCTATAAATTCAAAAACAAGCTACTAAACGAAATAAGAAGATAAACTATAAATGGAAAAACTAAAGAAGTTATAAAGTAAAAGTACGAAAAGTAGAAATGAATATGTACAATAGGGGATTAAGACGAATATACATCAAAAGGGGAATGAATATATACATAAGATAGGAATCTGAATATATACATACCAAAAGTTAAACAACTAAAAGTACGGAAATGCAAATAAAGAAAAGAAAAATAGCATCAGAAGTTATTACAACCAACATATGTCAAATTGTCTTAATCACCAAATAAAGGCCACCCCTCCAATAAGAATTAGCATTGTCCTCAATGCTAAATGCACAAAAATATAGAAAAGGGAAATGGGTGAGAGAGTAAAAGAGAACTCCCTATGATGCCTCAGTCTGCATGGGGTCTGGGTCAGCTGTAGAATAAGGCACAGTGGCACTGGCTGGAGCAAGGTCTTGTGGATGTGAGGAGACCTCTCACACTGGATCCTCAAGCTGGATCTCCATGTCATCAGTTTGCGGGATGACTCCTCTGCAAACTAGGGCTGAAGTAAACTCCTGCTCTTGAACCTACGCATCCTGATTAGTAGGTGTGGTCTCTCCTGTCAACAAATAAGGTGGGATTCCCCCCGCCGTTGTGAGATTTCCGACCTCCTTCTTCAATTCATCATGAGTCTTCTGCATCTCCACCTGGCTCTGCTTCATATCATCCCGAGACTTCTTCATTTTCTTCATAGATTTTCCCAAAGAATGAATCTCCTTCCCATGCTTGTCCAGGGTCTCCATAATCTTCTTTTGGTTATCAACCAGACTCCTCAAAGTCTCCTCCAGTGTTGCAGGCAACCGAATCTGTGTTGGAGCTGACCGAGACGCAACAGTAGTAGTAAGATCAATGAGCTTAGAAAAAGCTACCTGCAGCCAGTTGTTGATACCAGACAGTGTCTGAGACACCCTCAAAGTAGTCTGAGGGCATGTGGAAGATGTAGGCACTGAGACTGGAATGGAAATAGAGGGACCCGAGGATGACTCTGGGATGGCAGCAACACTGGGCCCCTTAGCAGCAGTGGAACCCTCGGCAGCAGCGGAAGGCTCAGCAGCAACAAAAGTACCAGGAGCAGTAGGTGTGGTGGCTTTTCCTTTGGCTCTGGGGTTGTCAGGACCTTTCAAACTGTACCAAGAGAATGCTGGTTTTCGAAGGGTTGGGAGTTGGCCTTCTTTGTGTTTGCTTTTTGCCAATAGCCTTGGTTGGGCCTAGGGGTGCTGCCTGTTGTTTACCCTTGCCCCGACACGTAGAAGAGTCACCCCTCCCGGGTTGCTTGTCTGCTCTACCTCGTGATCTAACCATTTTCTGCAAACATGTCAATGAAGGTTGTTAAAACATGGTTTACATGTACCCACCGAAAGCACAAACATTATTGTTGCAGAGAACAAAACAGCGCTCAAAACATACTTCCACTGTCAGCGGAAAAATGTCCGCTGCAGCGGAAGAGCCACCGCTGTCAGTGGAAGATTGGCTGCTGTAGCGGAATTTGGGGACTCAGAATACCCCAATCTCTAAAGTTGCAAACCGCATCCAGGGAAAAAATGACCGCTGCAGCGAAAAGCCACCGCTGTCAGCGGATTTTTGGCCGCTGCAGCGGAAATTAGCATTCCCAAATTTAAGCCTCAAATGGTTCCGCTGTCAGCGGATTTTTGGTCCGCTGCAGCGGAATTGAAAGTGAACGTGCACTGACAGTAGGTTTCAAAACTAGGGTTTTACCATGTTCATGAAATTGGACTTGAAATACATGAAATAAGTACCCTATATACCCTTAGGCATCAAGAAACTACTACCCCATTGCTTATAACCCTCTGGTGAATCATGCTCAAGAATTAGGGCTTTAATAACTACAATTGTTGAAAAGAATCATGCTCAGGATCTGGTGTCACAATTCACGAACTTCTAAGAATACTAAAAATAATGGGCTGAAATAAAATAATATATCTGTTTTGAGAAAGAAAAAAAATCTCTATAAACTAAGAGAAGACTCCAGGAATCTGCGAACGCCAGAAAATATACCTCGTATCTCTGAATGATGGTTGGCCGCTACTACAAATATCTAACGCTGGCCGGTACCTGGATCTGCACAAAAGAGTGCAGAGTGTAGTATCATACAACCGAACCCATGTACTGAGTAAGTGTTGAGTCTAATCTCGACGAAGTAGTGATGGGGCTACGGCGAGGCATTAACAATATATCCGGTGGACAATATAAAATAAAGCGAAAGGGAAATTCTAAAATAAACCAACAAAACTGTAGCAACAATTTAAAATACTTAGCCACCTTTCCATGTCTCAGCTATAATCAATTCTCACGTAAGTTTCAAAATTTTCAAGCTTTAAATTTAAAAATAAAAGTAGTGCAATTTATGAAAAATAGTAAGTTTTCAAATCTTTGTTTTCTTTAAAAATCAGTAAATCATAAGTTTCATCCCTTATTGCTCCTTGTTGCGGCGTGCAACCCGCTCCCACCTGTCCACCCTTATCACTTCTTGTTACGGCGTGCAACCCGCTCCCACCTGTCCACCCTTATTGCTCCTCCCTATATTTATATCACCCTTATTACTCCTGTTGCGACGTGCAACCCGATCCCACCTGTCCACCCTTATCACTTCTTGTTACGGCGTGCAACCCGCTCCTACCAGACATATCATATCAGTTTATTTATAAATTTTCACAATTTTCACAATTCGGGACAAGCCTTTCACAATACTCTTGTCTCAACAATTATAAACAGTAACTGCATTTCTCACGAACTCCATCAATATTATCAAAAAATGAAATCGGCAGATATATATATATATATATATATATATATATATATATATATATATTGTAAAGCAATGTATAACAGCTCAACATTTATGTACCACAAGGAAACCAAGGAATCGACTAATACTTTTCAAAAAATAATTGCAACAAGACTTAACAACAAATTAACAAGCCAAGTGCTCATTGAAACAACAATGAACATAAAATAATTAAGACATGAATCAATTAAATTGGAAACGGGGAAGGGATCACGTAAGCAGACAATTTGGTGGTGCATAGATGCTCGTCACCTTACCTATACACCACACACATGCAAATTCACATAGCAATTAAGTTGGGGATTCCTATTCCCTCAAGTCAAGGTCAAACCAAGAACTTATCTCAAATTCGCAGGCCACTCACTGCTCAATTATAGCTTTTCCTTTTGAATTCACTTCCAACACACTCGAATCTAATCATAATTAACTTGATATCATTAATTAATGCTAAAAAAACTAACTTTACTGCTAAAAAGGTTAAAATCCGACCCCAGGCCCGCTTGGTCCAAACTTGGGGTTCGGACCAAATTACGTTTACCCATTCACCCCCGAGCCCGAATGTACAATTAGTTTCGAAATCCGACCTCAATTCGAGGTAAAGATTCGATTTTTACAAAATTCCCTAGTTTTACCCAAACCCTCAATTTTTACCATGAAAACTCTTGATTTTTTATTTAAATGTGATGCAAAATATTGGGTAATTGAAAGAGTAAAGTTTAGAATTGATTACCAACACTTTGGGGATGAACCTTGGTGAAGCAAAATCATCCTTAGGGCTGGGTAGTTCGAAAATTATGAAGAAAAAGGGTTTTGTTCGTGTTTAAAATTGATTTTATATACTTGGGCAGGCCTTCTACGCGTTCGCGTGGGCCTGCTCGCGTTCGCATAGCTTTAGGAACTGGACCATCGCGATCGCGGACCAGTAGAGGCGTTCGCATAGAGTAATTAGGTTCCCCTCTCCCCCAGGTCCATTTACCATGTGCGTTCGCGAGGGCCCAACCGTGTTCGTGTAGGGTCTCCCCTCAGCCCACCGCGTGAAGGGTCCCGTGTTCGCATTTTACAAAAAGGACCCCAGCATTTTTACACTACGCGATCGCGTGTGATGTTGTGCGATCGCACTGAACACTTCGACTGGGCACCAGATAACAGCAAAACAACAGAGAATTTCAAGTGTAAAACATCTCGTGGCCTATCCGAAACTCACCCGAGCCCTCGGGACTCTAAACCAAATATGCACGCAAGTCTAAAAATATCATACGGACTTTCTCGTGTGATAAAATCATGAAAATAACATGTAAACTATGAATTAAACCTCAAAACTCATCATTTTTCTCAAGAACACTTAAAGTTTATTATTTCTTAACCGGACGTCCAAATCACGTCAAATAAACTCCGATTTTCACCAAATTTCACACTTAGCATTTAAATACTATAACAAATCTGTATCGGGCTCCGGATCCAAAATACGGGTCCAATACTAGTGGTTTCAAACATTAATTCTTTTCTTTATTTCATTGATAATTCAGCAAAATAATTTCTTTCAAAAATTGATTTCTAAGGCTTGGGACCTCGGAATTCCTTTCCGGGCATACGCCCAAGTTTAATATTTTATGCAGACCTTCCGGGATCGTTGGAACACAGATCCGAGTCCGTTTGCTCAAAAGGTTGACCAAAGTCAACCATAATCAAATTTTAACTCTAGAAATTACTATTTCTCATATTTTCACATAAAAGCTTTCTGGTTTCACGCCCGGACTGCGCACGCAAATCGGCAACATTTTGGAACCTCCGTAGTTCCCTGCCAGAGTAAAAAATAAAGAAAGATCAACGGTACCGTCTCTATGCTTTAACTGGACCATTTGAAAGTCCATCAACAATGGAACTGGCTATCCTATCTGAGATTATTAAACTGGGGACTGTCAATTTATGATTCCAGTGTTTGAGTTCTCATACCTCAAAACTCAAACACTAGGGAGATCATTTATACTTGACGATTAGTCAATCCGACTTGACATTGTAAGAAGTGATTCAAACAATCGATTGCTTTGGGAGATAAATTTCTAAGAGTATTCCAACATTATTTACCACAATTGCATCTCAGTCAGTTGTATTTATCATATTAGCACAAACACTTCAAATAGGGTTGAATGAGATCTTCAAAAATGCATATACTTCTCTTACACAAAAAGGATCAAGAACTCCATGTCGAGTCAAGAATCCCACGATAATAAACGAGGCTTTTATGTTCAAGTCAACATAAATGTATGCAATTATGCCATCAGAATAAAGTTCACTTTGAACAAACACGTGGCTTATATTCGGTCCAGCAACGACCATTCAAGTTAAAAATCCTTTCTTAATTATTTCTTTGACCCTGAAAACTATTTTTTAGGTTAAACACCCATGCCTCGCAATGCATCAATACACTCATCCAAGCCATCTGTCACCATATCTTCATGATTCAATAAGACCGCTTCCATGGGATCCTCCATGTTTATCATTGAGCTTGTTTCATCAATTATTACCTCGGCAACTAGATCCATAAAATAGCACACCTCCGTGTTATTTGATTTCCTTATTGGCTTGCAAACGTGGAAAACGACATTTTCATCGCCCACCCAGAAGGTGAGCTCACCGGCCTCCACATATACCAAGGCGTTCCCCGATTCTAGGAAAGGTCTACCCAAGATAATTGGCACTTCATAATCGACCGCACAATCCAATATCACAAAATCCGCAGGTAAGATGAATTTGTCGACCCGCACCAAAACATCGTCAATGATTCCCAAGGGTCGCTTCATAGTTCGATCCGCCATTTGAAGTCGCATAGAAGTTTCCATAGGTTGTCCAATTCCCAAGGTTTTAAAGATAGAATAAGGTATCAAATTGATACTATCACACAAGTCGCACAATGCCTTGGCAAAGTCCGCACTACCAATAGTGCAAGGGATAGTGAATGCTCCGGGATCCTCTAGTTTGGGTGCCATTGAGTGCACAATAGCACTCACTTGGTGGGTCATCTTGATTGTCTAGAACTTCATGATCTCTTATTTGTGACCAAGTCTTTCATAAACTTGGCGTACCCGGGAATTTGTTCAAGAGCCTCAACTAATGGCACGTTGATGGACAAACTCTTCATCATTTCTATGAACTTATTGAACTGAATCTATGTCTTTTTCTTAACCAATCTTTGAGGATATGGAGGATGAGGCCTAGGAAATGGAGCCTTGACTTTTGGCACAACTGTCTCGGGTATGTCAATTACGTGTTCCCTAGACGGGTTCACGTCATTTTGTGTTTCCTCCTCATTATCATTTATGTCGATCCTCACTTCACCATATATTGGATCTTCAATCACTTGTTCAACCTCAGTAGGAACCTCATCTTGTTGCAAAGCATCATCATCACTAACAACCCTCTTTTGCTTTGAAGAACTAGCCTCACCACCTCGACAACTCCTTCGTCACCTCCATTGCATGTCCGGTATTGTTGTTATTGTTACCACCCTTTGGGTTCACCACCGTGTCATTAGGTAGTGCCCCCTTCGGTCGAGTGTTCAAAGCTTGTGATATTTGTCCCATTTGGACCTCAAGATTGCGGATTGAGTTAGTGTCGGAGGCAATTTGAGTATCCGGATACGCATTTCGTTCCATCATTTGTTTAAACATTTGCTCGATCCGGCCCATATCATTACTTGATGAACTTTGACCTTGGGATTGATACGGGGGTGGATTTTTGGGTTATTGATACATCGGGGGCCTTTGAAAGCTCGGCCCTCGATTACCGTTGCCACCCCAATTGCTATTATTGTTCCCGTTCCAATTATTGTTGTTGTTGCCTCCCTATTTTTTATTGTTGTTCCCCCAATTGCTAGAGTTGTTATTGTTGTTCCAGTTTCCTTGACTTTGATTGTTCCAATTTTGGTTGCTCCCTTGATTGTTCCTTTTCCCTTGGAAATTGTTGGCATACATCACATCTTCATTTTGCTCATCATAGGAATTCTCATGAGTGTACCCACTCATTCCTTCCTCGCATTGGTCATTGTTGTTTTGCATTTGATTTTCACGTGGCCTTCGCTTGTTAACCAAAAGATTTACCCCTTCCATTGTATGCACTTACTTTGGCCCTTGTATTTGTTGAAGTTGTGCCTTAGCAAGTTGATTCATGGCAGTGGTAAGCTCGGAAATGGCATGTCCATGGTCTTGAAGCTCTTTATGGAGATTTATCACACTTGGGTCACCTTGGGGCACATTAGCTCGACTTTGCCATGCTGACGAAGTGTCATCCATTTCATCCAAAATGTCACATGCCTCATTGTAAGGTAGCTTCATGAAGTTTCCCCCAGCTAGTTGGTTGACCACACATTGATTGGTATTATTAATGCCTCTGTAGAAAGTTTGTTGTATCATGGCCTCGGTCATGTCATTTTTCGGGCATTCTTTGACCATAGTTCTGTAGCGCTCCCAAATCTCGTGAAGGGGCTCATTTGGCTCTTGCTTGAATGCCAATATCGCATCTGGCAAAGCTGTCATGTGTCCGGGAGAGAAAAACTTGGCAATGAACTTATCTGCCAACTCATCCCATGTAGAGATAGAATGATTGGGGAGTCATTCAAGCCAATCCAGTGCCTTCCTTCGGAGAGACAAAGGAAATAATCGGAGCCTCAAGGCATCCTCCGATACATTGGTTTGCTTTCTCCCCCAACATGTGTCTACAAAGCCTTTTAAGTGCTTGTAGGCATTTTGATGGAGAGCTCCCGTGAAATATCCTTGCTGCTTCAGAAGTGTCAACATGACATTAGTGATTTGAAAATTGCCCGCCCGGATTCTGGGTGGGACAATTGTGCTGGCATAGCCCTCATTTGGAAGCACCGAGGAGCTACCCTTGGAGGAGGCGGGGGAGGGTCTGGAATATTATCATTGACATTGGCTTGTCGGCCCCGTCTTTGAGCTGGAGAAATTTGATGCAACTCCTCTTCCCCATTATCATTTACCTCCTCCCCCGATATAATATTTTCCAGAGGATCAGCCATAAATACCTGTAGTGATTTAAACACACAAGTTAAAAAAATAGAAGGAAAGAAAAACAATCTACACAACTAATCAAATAGATAGTCAACTCCGTTCTAACTCCCCGGCAACGGCGCCAAAAAGTGATCTACACCCACCTATACCACTATTAAGTAGCAAGGCAAGATCGAAGCAGCTTTTACCCGACAGGGTCATGATCGATATCCACAGGAAGTTATGCAATGGGAGTTGAGTTCCTATCCGATTTAGTGGTGTTTCTTGTTCTTAATTTCTCTTCTAAACATGAATGGTTTTGTATCTATACTAAGTTTAGTTCTAGAGATCACTATTGTTAACCAACTACAATGTTTTTGTGGGATTTTAATCAAATGTTTAAAGGCACTAGGTGTCACGACCCAAACTGATGGTCCGCGACGGGAACCTGGTACCTTACTCAACCGAGTACCAACGTAACGTATCTTTCTTATTACATCATCATATACTCTTGACATACGGACGTAATAGGCTGACATAATTATTTATAAATTATAAACATAGGCCAAAAAGGCCATACAAGTATTCGTATACATGACATCTGTCTACAAGCCTCTAAGAGTACATAAGTATCATAAAGGTCGGGACTGAGTCTCGCCATACCAATCAATACATGTCCTAATTATACTGACCAAATAAGCAACTCCGGAGCAAATGGAGCATAGAAACATCTTCCGTTGAGCTAATAGCCTACTTGGAGGGCTCTCGACTTGTCTATCAGGACCTGCGGCCATGAAACACAGCGTCCCCAGGAAAAAGGAACGTCAGTACGAATAATGTACCGAGTATGTAAGGCAGTATACTGAAAACTGAAACTGAACTAATAATATATTAAACAGGTAGCTGGAAGTCAAAGATAATCAGATGATATGCCTACCTGACTGACTCAATTCTCTCGATATAATAAGTAAAATAGTTGTCTGACCCTATAAGGCTCGGTAAATATGTATATATAACTATATAATTGCTCTGTCGTAGTAGGCTCGCTCATAGGTGCTCGGCCATACTAGGCTCTCGACCAACTGGGGTCGCTCATGGCGCTCGGCCACAATAGGTTTGGTATATATATAACTGCTCCGTCGTAGTAGGCTCGCTCATAGGCGCTCATCCATACTAGTCTTTGTATCTCGACCAACTAGGCTCGCTCATAGGCGCTCGGCCACAGTTGGTTCGGTATATAACTTACCATCTGATCAGAGGTTGCCCAATAGGGGCCTGCCCATCGATTATAGCTCGATGATAATGGAAATACTTTAATACTGTATATATAAACTCTCTGCTCTCTTGACTGGAAGAAGGAAATACTTAATTGAATATGAAGTCCCGATAAGGAGAATATTATCACTATTGATTGAGTAGTTTTTCATTTTCCATTAGTCTGTTTGTGCAAAGTAAAAGATGACACAATATAGAGAGAATCAATTAATGGAATGTGAATACATTGGAACTTTTAGGTCTTTTGAATAAATTAACTCTAAAAGTTCTGTTTAAATTTGTTATGGGACTCATGTATGAGAAAAATATGACACTTTGCTATATTGGTATAAGCTAACCTTTGAGAATTTCTGCTCATATGATATCCATGGAACAACGTCTTATGACATTGGTATAAGCTATCCTTTGAGAAAGTCTGCTCATATGAGATCCATGGAACATATACACTATTATTGAAAACATATTTACAAGACTAGGAAAATATACATAAATTCCGAGAACTAACGTTACTTGGTTCCTTATCCAAAAGGAATTAGGACAAAACTCCTATACTTAATTAATTCAATTAAATCATAGATAGCCACCTAGGAGTATTTGATTACTTAGTCATTTTATGTGGTTAGCTAGTGCTTCCACGTCTTATTTCTACACTTTAATAATTAATTAGGTAATGTCTCGTTATCCGGTGATTAACCAATTACCAGCATAATTAAGAATTATCTCAAATTATTTAAAATACTACTAACTTTTAACACACCTTACCATCATGGCCATGTGGTACCTTGTATGGTACCAGTCCATAAATACCGGGTATTTTAGCTCGGGCCGTATTTTATCCCAAAATATCAAACTTTGACGAAATTCATTTCTTCGATTTTCTTACCCTCTCACCTTCACAAATTTATTCATTACTTGTTTAAATAGCATAAAATGCTCATAATCTAAAAATAATCTCATTCCTGAACTTACGTCGATTAACTTACGACGAAACTTTAACGTATGAAAAATGCGGGATCTAAGATCTCATTTCCGTGCTTTCATCACTTCACTTTTGGCGTACTTTCACGTACGAAAATATGGGGTGTAACATTATTCCCCCCTTTGGAACATTCGTGCTCGAATGTTGACTGATGCACTTATCGTTCTCATAACCTGTAGCTCTTGCGAATGCTTTAATACTCTTTTTCCCATGTAGACAACTGTTCTTTGAATAAATCCAAAGGCCAGGGCATTCCCTCCGTTAGGCCTCTTTCTCACACCACGATCTGTCGTTGGAATTCTTCTAATCCCGTAACTTTTGCTACCTTCTGTCATGCAGCTTGTACGACGTTTTCCTTGTATGTGCTCCTATGCGACTCTTCTCTTTTGTTTCCTCCAGTTTTTAGCCAATCTCTAGGCGTCACTTTGTAAACATATACAAGGCTTAATAGTATGCCTCTCTAGGCATCTATAGGTGTACTGAAGTTCTTCGCCTGGTTTTTTGTCG
Source organism: Nicotiana undulata (assembly GCA_005239495.1). Classification (NCBI taxonomy): domain Eukaryota; kingdom Viridiplantae; phylum Streptophyta; class Magnoliopsida; order Solanales; family Solanaceae; genus Nicotiana; species Nicotiana undulata. Next base: position 67,383 of record ML273705.1, on the reverse strand, counting down.
AACTTACGAATATTGCTATATCTTATTTCATAGACATGATTATCCACCTGTATGACTTTACTGTATCTAAGTAGGTCATACTATACCATAACTCTTAACTCGATCTCTCATTACTGAGGTCTGCTGCCAATTCCAGGGCTTTCACTGCTTATCCAGTATGTATAAATCTATGTCCTTTACTGCTTCCACGTTATTGTTCATCTTAAGAATGACGGCCTAATCTCATCTCATACTTTGTGACTTTTGCCCATCCATTGTTGATTCACCTCAATATTGATCTACAATATACCACTGATAACTTGAAACTTCTTACGTAATACCTTGCCACTAGGGCTTACGTTGCATAAAGGAATATTCGAAGTGATTTTCCTATTCCACTTAGCGACAATACTATACTTCAATAACCGTATTCTATAGCATCCCAAGGTGATTCTCTTACGTGGGAATTTTATTCTAATCCGTACAATTCATGAATCCCTTCTTCTTCTTCTTCTTTTTCTTCAAATTATTACTCAATCGAAGGCCCAAACGTCATCCCTTATCTATCACAATTACACCTTTATTCTACTATTAGGGCAGCACTCCGTCTCTTCTAAATGCTACTTATTAAGAATAACTCCTTTGAGTTCATTCAGGCTATACTGAGCTTACTATAACATAGAGAAGTCATCAGCTCCCTTATTTTCATGTGCCTAATCCTGAGGACTATTACCTTCTCGTCACCTTCTCATTGCCCTTTCTTATCCTTACTCCTGTCTTTCTAAAACCTTGTCGCTTTACCATACTTTAGCTTGCGACCTACACATATCTATTTATACTACTCGAAATCTTCCTTCAACTTGCTTGAATTTCCTTGTGTTATTTTCGAACATCAAGCGAGACATCACATTGTCTCTAACTTTTCTTTACTTTCTTAACTAGACCTCTCGATACCTAGAAATCATCGACTAGAAGATATCCCACTGACGATGCCTCTATCATTCCTGGATATTGAATCCTAGTACTTCTAGCCTTCTATTCTAAGCATGGAGTATTCGCGATCTTCTGCCCTTGAGTATCTTGTACGTTGTTCACCTTTTACCTTACGTACCTTAAAATTTTGCATCGTATATTTTATATCTTTCATGACCTCCCTTCCACATAGGTATAGTTCACGTCCATAACTTGAAGCTCTATTATAATATTTGCACCTTTAGTGCCTATACAATCCAATGGGAGCTCCATAATGAATTCTTATGAGGCTGGTATTTTCTAACTGGCTTTATCGTAGAGCCGTTATAGAATATGGTTGTTGTACTATCCCTTTAGTACCTCTGATTTTAAGGATGGTCCTGCAATGTTCTCGATCACGATTTTTATAATTTTTAGGTCCAATAATCAAACTCCTGATTTGATGTAACTCTTTAGTTTGCTCTTTCCCTTTGAACAACCTTCGTGTAGGCTTAAACTATCTTCCGATCTACGGCTCATGGTCTTAGTTATTACTTTAGTCCTTTGTCTAACAATTCAATTCTTTATCCATGAACTGGTAACAATTCTTTCTTTTAACTTATATCTGGATCTTCTGCGGCTGTATGATTGTCAATATATATGTATACTCTGAAATCACAAGTGCATTCATAACGTAACCAACTCTGGATTATTGATCGAATAATTCCTCTCCTTCCTTCTCAACTTTCTTATACGTAGCTATTACATTTCCTGGTCTTCTGCCTCCTTGTTGCGTGCATACTTAGCTTATCTTAGTTCCCATGCATGCCGTAATTTTCGTGCAACTCATGTGATCTCGGATATTACTTTTGACTTTACCTCCCGTTTATTAGCCACGGTAGGTGCCACTTTCTTATGGAGTGCATACAATGTTGTAGTGAGACTCTTGTACAAGACCATTTACTCTTTAGGTCACTCCGCTTAGGTTGAAGCCTTCTTTCTTATTTCCTTAGCTTGTCTTTCGTTCTCGTACTTTAAGGAGGACCCTCTGACTCTTGTAAAGCTGCGAGCTTATTACGTCATATACTTGACGAAATTTTTTACGTCCCTCCTTGCCTATAATTATCCGTGGTTACTTACCTCTACGCCCTTGTGCTTGTAGGATTGCCTCTGAACTGATATTTTGACTGTTTTTTCCAGTGGCTTTCTCTTTTATTTCAGTAACACTCATACGGTTCCTTTAACTACCTCGACTCCTATCTGAAAATACCTCAAGTATTACAATGACATTATTGCGGGGCTGAATTCACTATATTGGGTTTTACTATGCTTATCTTGCACGATTTGCTGATTTGTCTATGTCCTCTTGTCTAGTATTAACTAGGCTCTTCCTGAATCAACTACTAACTACTCATAGGTATATTTCGTGTAATCTCTCTTGGGTTATTTCCTTTGTCTAACTTACGTCTTGCATTGGCTCCTTATTTATCAATAACATTCCGGGAAGGAGCCCGTACCTCCTTTTTCTGACGTTGTGCTTACATAACATTCTGGAATCATAGCATATTTGTAGGACTCGGATAAGTGCAATCTCATTCCTTTCTCATTTTTATCACACTCTTCCTTTACCATTCCATAATTACTAGAACCATTTAATTCTGACTTAATGTCACACACTCTGTATTCTCCCCTTTAGGGGAGTCCTCAGATTTAGTACTACTATGATTTACGTATAAATGTTTTACCTCTTTATATTTGGCATCTTTTCACATCATCGAACCCTTACTCGCCTTGTGGAAATCCTTATGTACCAAGGATAACAAATTTCCTTACTCGCGAGGGTGACACTTAGTGTAACTGGAACATATAGTCCCTTAAGCTTAACTTTGCTCATATTGCTTGCTTTAGGGAAGTGTCTTCCTGAATGACCATTCTCTGAATTTTCTCGTGAATCTTCTCCTATGATCCCTTCTATTATCGCAGGGACGCAATCTGAAATTCTCATGATGCTGACTATTATCAAATCACTTAACCCCTAATTCATGTTTAGTTTATCTTGTTCACCAACCCCTATTGATTTCTATTACTCTGGGATTAACTCTCCCTTCTGGTAATTACGTTAGAGTCACAAACTTATTTCTCTAAATGAGGTTATAACTTTATGGTCTATACTCTTTTGTCGTCTCAAGGCCTGGATCCTCTCGTCTTTTCCTTCACTTGACTATATATCCTATAATACCGTCATTTTGCTTTTTCTACCATTGTCATCCATGCATCACGTCTTACTCATAACTCTTCATTAGCTCTCTTCTCATTTCCTGCTAACATTTCTATCTAACACTTTATTTTGAAAAATTTTAATAGGACGTCCCTTTACTTTTGTCTCCCCTTGCTCCGTCTACTGGCTTTAGGTTGCCTAACATTCTTTCTTTACTAGGGACGACAAACATATTAAGGTAACATTTATCCTTTCCAGGCTTCCAGTGCCTATATTTATAGTACTCATATCTTGTTGTATTATTTCAGAGTGCACCGTCTGGGTGTCTCACAAGGAGATCTATTAGGATCTTTGTAATATCCTTTGGAAATGTCAACTAACGCAAACCATCCATTCATCATTTTGGGTTACTCTAACCCCATCCGGATCCTAATATCCCGTCCTTCTGTTAAACTACGCCTGTCAGCCCCCATAGGGCATAACTGAAATGGTTGTGATCAATTGTATATACCTCCATTACAATTGAAGTAACCCAAAATGCTTATTTTCCTCAGCTTGAATTGTAAATACTGATAAACTTCATTAACTGGGCGCCTCGTACCCTTCTTCATCTTGATTCTTTAACTTGTTGAAACTTGTATCTATCTTCTTAATCTCTCATTGCCTTTCAATTCTCTCAATATAATAAGTAAAATAGATGTACGGTCCTATAAGGCTCGGTAAATATGTATATATAACTATATAACTGCTCTGTCGTAGTAGGCTCGCTCATAGGCGCTCGGCCATACTAGGCTATGTATCTCGACCAACTGAGGTCTCTCATAGGCGCTCGGCCACAGTAGGTTCGATATATATATAACTGCTCTGCCGGAGTAGGCTCGCTCATAGGCGCTTGTCCATACTAGGCTTTGTATCTCGACCAACTAGGCTCGCTCATAGGCGCTCGGCCACAGTAGGTTCAGTATATAACTTACCATCTGATCAAAGGTTGCCCAATAGGGGCCTGCCCATCGATTATAGCTTGATGGTAATGAAAATACTTTAATACTGTATATATAAACTCTATGCTCTCTTGACTGGAAGAAGGAAATACTTAATTGAATATGAGGTCCCGATAAGGAGAATATTATCACTATTGATTGAGTAGTTTTTCATTTTCCATTAGTCTGTTTGTGCAAAGTAAAAGATGACACAATATAGAGAGAATCAATTAATGGAACGTGAATACATTGGAACTTTTATGTCTTTTGAATAAATTAACTCTAAAAGTTATGTTAAATTTGTTATGGGACTCATGANTTGATTGAGTAGTTTTTCATTTTCCATTAGTCTGTTTGTGCAAAGTAAAAGATGACACAATATAGAGAGAATCAATTAATGGAACGTGAATACATTGGAACTTTTATGTCTTTTGAATAAATTAACTCTAAAAGTTCTGTTTAAATTTGTTATGGGACTCATGAATGAGAAAAATATGACACTTTGCTATATTGGTATAAGCTAACCTTTGAGAATTTCTGCTCATATGATATCCATGGAACAACGTCCTATGACATTGGTATAAGCTATCCTTTGAGAAAGTCTGCTCATATGAGATCCACGGAACATATACACTATTATCGGAAACATATTTACAAGACTAGGAAAATATACATAAATTCCGAGATATGAATTTTTCTTTATGCCTCGTTATCAAATTTGTGTAATTACGAGATCATGCCAAAATGAAAGAAGGGATTAGCCTTAACATACCTGGAATAGGGAAAACTCCGTATAATATTCCGTTGGAAACCTTTGTGGATTTGAACTTAGAACCCCAAAAATCGGATTAAGCTTCTGCTTTTTATGAATTCCTTGAACAAAATTTGCTTCTGCTTCTTTGAAATTCCTTGAACGATATTTTAAGCTTCTTGCTTGTTGAAGTACTGAACAATATTCTTAAGCTTCTGTTCTTGAATTTTTCCAAACCAAGAAAGGATGTATTCTTACTTTTTGAATGACTAACGTTACTTGGTTCTTTATCCAAAATGAATTAGGACAAAACTCTCTTACTTATTTAATTCAATTAAATCATAGATAGCCACCTAGGAGTATTTGATTACTTAGTCATTTTACTTCACTTATGGCGTACTTTCACGTACGAAAATATGGGGTGTAACAATAGGGTTGCAACTTACTCCTAGGTGAGTATCTACGGAGGTCTAACATCTAGGATAGATTTGTGAATCATGGGCATATGAAATAACCTCATACTAAATTACTCACCCAATACCTCTCGGTAGCTTGGGTGACTTTGCCCGAATTGGCTTTCTCAAGCCCAATTGGGTGTTTCAACAATGCAGATGAAATGGCTCAAGTCGAGTATCACTATCTCTAATCTCTATCCTTTAATTGGGGCTATCAATCTCTTGAGTTTACCTCAATTTCTTGTTAGCTTATTTTACCTAGACTTGGGTCATCTTTCTCAAGAGTAACCCTAGTCAACAAGGCATGAATCGGTGTTTGCAACCACTGATTCAGTGAATTAAGCATGAAATAGACTAAAAATAAAAAACCCAATCACAAATTCATCCTAAAATAGAAGACCTATTAGTTTCCCACACTAGGGTTGGGTCGCAACCCTAGCTTAAGGGTGTAGCTACTCATTTTCATAGAAGAAATTAAGATAGAAGATGAAATTAAAGACATAAAAGCTGATTACAAAGATAAAATCTAAGAATAATGGTAGAATATAAGCTAAAATTACTCAAAACAGTAAAAAAAGGCACTATTCACGAGCTCTCTACAATATCTGATGAGGTAAAAATGAGAAAAAGTAGTATTTATACAAGGCTGAAAATACTGGACAAAAGTGTCCTAGCGGAATCACTTCTGCTGTCGCGTTCTAGGATTTGGTTGCCTCTCTAAATCTTCATTCCGCTTCCAGCAGAAAACTGAAATGCTATAGCGGAACTTGAAAGCGCGGCAGTGGAATTTAACCATTGACCGCGTTATTGTGAAAACCCCATGTTGGCAACTCTCTGATCTTTGAATTTCGCTCCCAGTGGATTGTTGAAATATGCAGCGGCAAGGAAAGCGCTGCAGCGGAATAGTGGCATGGACAGCGGCTCAGAATGGTCCCAAAACCCAGCTCTCTGAACTTTCAACCGGGGCAGCGAACAGAATTAAGCTGTAGCGAAGTGGCTTTCGCTGTAGCGGAATATTAGCGCTCTCGGCGCTTTTACTGGGTTCCTGTGTTGTGCAAGTTTTTCTCCTGTTTGAGTTATCTTTAGTCAATATCTTCAATTCAACTCAAATCCTGTAATTTAAACACCTTGCATTAGATTTCGGGAGTATCTTAATGCAATTTTGCCTCAAAACCTAAGAAAATGAGAGTAAATAATAGGTGTAAATCCTAGTTATCAACGATGCCTCCATCAACAACGTGAAGTTCACCAACACCCACTAGCTCAAATGGTCGATCACCCACGAACGGTATTACGAACTCAAAGAAAGTATCATCTTCGATAAGTCAGATACCAACGGTTTGGCATTCCTTCACTATGACGCTCTCGTCATTACTTTACGAATTTTAGATACCGACGTGAGACGAATTATGGTAGATGATGGGAGCAGCGCGTGTATTATCCATCCTTGAGTACTCACACAAATGAAACTTGAGGACAAGATAGTACCACACTGCACCACACTAACATGCTTTAACAATGCAGTTAAACAAACATCTGGCAAGATCACACTCTTCGTCCTGGTGGGTAGCATCATTTTGGAGACCACATTTCACATCATGGACTAAGACACGGCATACAACGCCGTCATAGGGCGACCATGGATACACACCATGAAAGTTATACCCTCCAGTTTGTACCAAATAATCAAATTTCCAACTCCATAGGGCATATTCAGCATACGCGGGGAGCAATGCACATCCCAAGAGTGCTACCGCATCGCCCTAGATTGCACGACCACCCAACATATGAGAGAGGGGGGAAAAGGCATAGCAACTAACAGGGACGAGGTCGGTAAGCAACGACAACGAAGACGTCATCAAAAACCCAGACTCGGTCGAGGCCGCAGGATCGACCATAGAGGACCTTGACCTCGTCCAATTAGACGACAACGATCACAGCAAAAAAGCATATATTGGGTGCAAACTTCAAAAACCATGTAAGTTTTGTGAATTCTTAACTGCTAATGCAGACTTGTATGCTTTAGCCATGCAGATATGTCAGGTATCCCAAAGGGGATCGCCACACACAAATTAAATGTTGATCCATGTTACCCCTCGGTAAGGCAATTTCGACGCAATTTCAACTCCGCAATCAATCTCAGTGCGTGAAGAAGTGGAAAAATTACTAGGAAATGGCTCCGTCAGAGAGTTAAAGTACCCTCAATGGGTTTTTCTAACGTAGTCATGGTGAAAAAGAAGAACGGAAAATGGCGGATGTGGAGGAATAGGACCAAGAAAAAACCACCTTCATCACCCACCAGGGCACGTACTGCTACAGGGTCATGCCTTTTGGATTAAAAATGTGGGGGAAACTTACCAAAGGTTGGTGACGAAGATGCTTAAATAAAAACTCAAAAAAACTACGGAGGTATACGCAAACGGCATTCTGGTCAAATCCAAGAGGAAAGAAGATCACATCGACCATCAAAGAGAAGCCTTTGGCATACTCAGGCAAAACAGCATGAAATTGAACCCCAAAAAGTGTGCATTCGGCGTGGCCTCAAGGAAGTTATTAAGTTTCCTAGTGTCGCAGAGGGGTATCGAGGTCAATCACGACCTAATCAAGGCCATCGACGGGATACCAGAGCACTTGACCACAAAAAATCAGGTCCAAATGCTGACTGACAGTATCGTCGCTCTTTTAAGGTTCATCTCACGATCCTCCGATAGGTTCCACAAGTTCTTCGGCGTACTCAAAAAGGAGAACGGCCTCCAACGGATCCATGCACGCGTCCAAGCCTTGAAGGAATTAAACGTGTACTTGTCCTCACCACCATTTCTCTCAAAACCGGAACAAAGACAGCCTCTCCTCGTCTACCTCGTCGTGTTCGGAGTAGCTGTGAGTGCAATCTTAGTTCAAGAAGACAAAGGTACTCAATCTTCCATCCATTACATTAGTCGATGCCGAGACCAGGTAACCTCATCTTGAGAAATTGGCTCTTGCCTTAGTCGTAGCTTCACGAAAGCTTAGACCATATTTTCGATGCCATCCAATTTCGGTCATCACGACTTTCCCCTTAAGAAGCATCTTACACAAACCCAAACTATCGGGAAGATTGGCCAAATGGGCCATCAAGCTAAGCGAGCACGATATTATATATCGACCGCGAATGGCGATAAAGTCACAGGTCCTCGCCGACTTCAGTGCGCAAATAATGCCCGAAGTCGAAAAAGAAGTCGCCCACACTTCTTCCCAAACACAAGACATTTGGGTCCTACACGCCGACGACGCATCTAATGCGTCGGGGTTCGGGCTGGGACTCGTACTCGAAGTCCTGACAGGCGAAGTAATTCGCAAGTCCATAAGATGCCTGAACATGACTAACAACAAGGAAGAGTATGAGGCCATAATTGCAGGACTAAGACTAGCACTCAGATACGGGGCGAGGCGGCTAAGGTTGCGTTGCGATTCTCAACTCGTGGTCAACCAAGTCATAAGGACTTTCCAGATCAAGGAGCAAAGGCTACAAAAATATCAAACCGAAATCTACAAACTACTACCCAAGTTCGACGAATGTCAGCTCGACCAAATTCCCTGAGCACAGAATATCGAGGCGGACGACCTCGCCAAGTTAGTCGCAGCCACCAAAAATATTACAACCGGAGACAAAGATGTGGTCCACCTCCTCAACTCGTCAATAGATCAAATCGAGATAGGAACCATAAACTTGACTTGGGACTGGCACAACCATATTATTACCGGCGGCCGGATACAACATCATTCACAATGACCTATACAAAAGAACATATGGTGCCCCCCTAGCGAAATGCTTGGTTCCAATCAGACGCAGCGCGTCCTCGAGGAAGTACATGAAGGCCACTGTGGAGCTCACTCTAGCAATCGATCTTTGGTCAGATGTCTCATACGGGCGGGATATTACTGGCCTACCATAAAAAGGGAGGTCGCAGATTTCGTGAAAAAAATGCGAGCAATGCCAGAAGTACGCCCCAATGATCCACCAAGCAGGCGAACACCTACACTCAGTAACGGTCGTTCATCAAATATGGAATGGACATCGTGGGCCCCTTCCTAGCAGGACTAGGTAACGTATGATTTCTCTTGGTTTTAACTAACTATTTCTCTAAATGGGTGGAAACAGGAGCATTCACCCAAATACGCGAATAAGAAGTGATCACCTATATATGGAAAAACATCATATGTCGTTTTGGTCTCCCCAAAGAAATCAGTTGCGACAACGAACCCCAATTTGCAGGAGAGAAGGTCGTCGACCTTTTTGAGAAATGGCACATCAAAAGAATACTGTCAACACCTTACCACCCCACGGGCAACGGGCAAGCGTAGTCCTCCAACAAATCAATACTGAACATCATGAAAAAGAAGCTCGAGGACGCCAAGGGACAGTGGCCAGAAATATTACCAGAAGTACTCTGGGCCTATCGAATAATGCCAAAAACGAGCACAGGAGAAACGCCATACTCGTTAGTCTATGGGACATATGCAGTAATACCACTCGAGATCGGGGAGCCCAGCCTAAGATACTTCCATGAAAGCGGAGCCCAGAACGATGACAGTAGAAGGAAGGAACTCGACGAAGTCGGGGAATAAAGAGATAGGCCTACGTGAGAATGGTCGCTCAAAAGCAACAAGTTGAATGCTACTATAACAAAAGAGCAAAGATTGGGCTACTTAAAATCGAGGACCACATGCTTAAAGCTAAAACTCAAGCGAGCAAAGATGCATAGGAAGGAAAAAAAGGGACAAACTGAAACGGCTCCTACAAAATCATGGCAGCAGCAAGCAAAAGTCATTCACACTAGAAACAATAGGAGGAAAGCGCTTTTCGAATAATTGGAACATTACACATCTCAAGTACTTCAAATTTTAAAGGACATGATCCCCAAAGTCGCACTCTTTTTTCCCTCACTCGGTTTTCGTCCCAATTGGGTTTTATCGAGGAAGTTTTTAATGAGGCGATGACGGGGATACTTCAGGATTGAAGTAGACACAAACGAAGACATTGGACAACTAGTTCATTGCTCGATCTTTCACTATTTTTCCACTTCAACCAATGAAGGGACTAGATATACTAGGGTTGGGACTGAATTGCCAGCCAGCGCCAAGAAAATATGTAAATCTTTCCAAAAATATGAACAAAGCACAAGTACATGAAGTTTATTTCTGATCTCCCCAAATAAGGGTAATATTCGACCTCCTTCGAATTAGCACCTACTCGGCCCACGGCCTCAACTAATTAAAGGTTACATTCGACCTCGTTTGAATTAACACCTACTCGGCTCAAAGCCTCAACTAATTAAATGTTACATTCGACCTCGTTCGAATTAACACCTACTCGGACCACGACCTCAACTAATTAAAGGTTACATTCGACCCCGTTCGAATTAACACCTACTCGGCCCACAGCCTCAACTAATTAAAGGTTACATTCGACCTCGTTCGAAGTAACACCAACTCGGCCCACTTCCTCAACTTATTAGAGGTTATATTCAACCTCGTTTGAATTAACACCTACTCGGCCCACGGCCTCAACTAATTAGAGGTTACATTTGACCTCTTTCGAATTAACACCAACTCGGCCTACGACATTAACTAAATATGCGACTAGATCAAACTCGAACCCATACCTAATGGACCTCGGCCATAATCAAATGTAAAATTCATTTCAACCTCGTTCAATCTACTCAAACTAATTTATTATGATGAAAGAAACCAAGCAACAAAATCAAAAAAATGCACTAACTCGAACAAAGAAAAGGAATCAGATACGAATAACAAAACACTTCATACTTAGAATATTTTTTCATTACAATGGCTCGAATACACGCTACAAAAAGTACACATAAGTCTGCGGATAAACGAAAAAAAAGAACAACTAATCACGATCTGGCCCAGCACCACCACCAGCTTGATTGCCCACACCATCTCCACCTACCTCCTCCTCGTCTCCATCGCCATTGGGATATTCATCCCCGTAACAGGCATCCTGTTCAGTCCGATCCACGACCGCATTCTTCTCCTCGTTGTCGGCTTCCAGTGTAGCAGTATCATATCCACAAGCAAACCGAGCCTTGCATGCCTTTGCACGAGCATCCTCGAAGTCGGCTTCTGAAATAGCCCCCGCCCCCCATCAGATCCATGAATATATCCAGTTGGGCCTCGACGTGAATCCATTCCTTGTACAAATCCCGCGAAACATTAGGAAAAGCAGAAGTTCGGGAAGAGGACGATTGATCCAACAACTGTCTCGGCCTCGAGAGAAGCAACTCGATCACTAAGGCTCGAATCCTCTTTTTACAGCTCCCCTATCCGCTCATAAAGTCGCTCCTCTATGAGCCTGGCCATTTCCAGATCACTCTCACTCTAAGAGCGTAAAATGCATATCACAATTGTAAAAGCCTATGCTTTTCTCACAACCGACAATTGAGCCAACTCCGCCTTCTCTAAGACTTCCGCCTTCTCAGCGACCTCACCACTCAGAACATCTACTTTGAGTTGACATTCCTCGTGCTCGGCGCACATAGAAACCACTTGAGCTTGAAGATCGGCGCATTGAGCCTCAACCCCCTTGCTCACCTCAAGTTCTTATTTGTCCCTCAACGTCCCCTCGAGGATGCTGCATTTTCTTATGACCCTGACCAACTCGTCATCCTTCTCCTTCAACACGTCTCAAATAGCTCGGAAATTACCGCTCCCACCGAATCGCCTGCAAATCTCGTGGTGCTTATCACGGTAATCGCGATATTTACGCTCTATCTTCTGAAAAATGTCCTTACGCCTCTCCCCCAGCCGGGCACTCTCCATCTCCAAAATCACGATCTGAAATTTAAAAAAATGATAATGAGGAGTAAGAACGGGACTTTGATCCCAACATAAAAAAATGAAGAGAGATCAAAAGGCTTACCCTAAGAGCGACGTCGGCTATACTCCTCGAAAGAGTGTCATCCTTTAGCTTTTCAAGAGTTTTACCCTCTACATCGAAATAGAGGAGGCCGAGGGAAGGGACCACGTCCTCCGTATTAGCCAGCAAATCCTGGTCCATGGAATCGTGATAGTCCGTGTGGTCCCCTCCAATCTCACCTCGAGTTGGGTAAGTCCTTCTTCCATCATCCTCACTTCCTAGGCATCCATATCGGAGCTCGTCTTATAACCTTCTTCGGCGATGCCTTTTCCTTTTGTGTCGACCCTCGAATAAGGATTCTCGGTTGGTAGCGAGATCGATGGATCATCCCGTCGTAAGTTGTTAGGAACTCTCGTTGACGGCTCTTCAAAATCTATCAAGGCTTCAGGGAGAGGCGTATCCTCCTCGGCTCCCGACAATGGTAAAATCATGGGCGGTAAATCGACATCATCTCCAATATTTATGGTTGTCGTTTCTCGAACAACGAAATCCCTCATCACTGAACTCGCCGCCCGAACGTCATCTTTGCCAACATCTACAGATAGCCTCTTTCGGGGGAGCAAGTTGTCATCATTCGACGACAACTCCTCTTTATTATCCTCATCTACCGGATGGCGTAGATGGGAGGTCGAGAGCCTTGCCACCGATGTAGTCGACGACCGAGCAGACCTCACCTCAACAGAAGGAATAGAAAATGCCTTCCTTTTACAGTACGCCGGAGTTGGAGCCCTCGACCTTCTCGAGGATCCTCAAGCTGAAGAACATAAGCCAAAAATAAAATTTTAGAAGATTGTCACCTCTTGTGGATAATCGGTACGAGCAGGAGACCACCAGGTCAAAATGACAGAGATAAAGGATAACAAGTGCCCATGTATAAATAAATACGTATAGACGAACTCACCTGTCACAGAAGGCGCGGGCCCGAATTTCTTGATAAAGGCTAGCCATTCATGAATTCTCATTGTGTGAGGCAAAACTTAGCTGACCCAGTCGTAGATGTCCCCAACCAAAGGACGGGGCGAAGTCTCGGCTGCACAAAGAAGGGAATTGAATGTCAGATCACGACTAAAATGGACAAAACAAATGCTTGGCAAAAAAAATACTTACGGGCGTAATTCCAAGCCTCAGGGAATCCGCTCGCATTGGCCACCACGTCCTCTTCTTGATGAAGAAATAGTAGAGCCACGATTTGCCTTATCGTCCATTTTCACCACCAAATGTTTTCTTCCTTGTTAGAGATGCAACATCGTCCCCTATAGAAACTGGGGGCGAAGAGATCCATTAGGTGGCGAAGTGAGACCCCATAGCCAGCCAACTCCGCATATTTCGTCAACATATAGATAAGCTTGTAGACGTAAGGGGAGAGTTGGGCTGGCCAGATGTCGTAGTAGCGGCAAAATTCCTCCGTCAATGGGAGAAGAGGAAAGGAATAGCCTACATAGAATGGATACACGTAGAACGTGTAATATCCTGGGTGATGCATCTTTACCATATCGCGCCCCTTCGGAATCAGATTGATGCAAGGCGGGATTTTGAAATTTGCCCTAAACTTAACAAGGTCGACCTCGTTCATCGACTCCGAGGCCTCAGTATCGTCTTCAGGCAACTTCAAAAAAGCAGATCTAGTCTTCTCACTGCGAGGAATTATTTCCTCCACTGTAGGAAACCTCTCGTCTTCAAGAGCAACAGAAACATCATCGTTGTGGGGAGGCATACGTACCGCCAAGGGGTAGGACCAACCGTCATGCCGGAACCAGAAAGTACGTTAACCATATTTTTTAGAAAAGATGTTTTAAGCACAGAAGGGTTGAAAGCAGTGATAATCAATAAAACTACTAAGGAGCTTCGAACAATGGAGGGAGAAGAAGATACAAAATTTGATGGCTACAAGAAACTTCGTAAATGTTAAGACGTTACCCACACACCCCTTGTTATAAAGACACAGGCATCGAAACCAAGAAATTGACCACACTGCATGACACAATAACCGAAGCGGCATGCTTTATCAGGAGGCACGCTCGAAACGAAGCATCATCTCAGGAAATTGAGACATAATGATGTCAGTCGCCATGACGTCACCTTGATTTGCGGGATTTGCGACCTCAAGACTTACGGTTTACAATGGGACACGTATCTTACTCGTCCTCTACAGTTCATCCCTTATGTTTAAACACTTCGGTCACGTTATACAGAGTCCGCTTATCAAGGCCTTCTGGCGTCGGCCTTAGTAAGCGGAGGGACTAACTGTATAGGCTAAAATCCATCCTGGAAAAATTAGCGTAATATGGTATTTAAGGAAGGAGTTAGTCGAGCTCGCCCAAGACATAGAAAAGTCATTGGTCGAGGTGCCGACATGAGTCGTAATCGAAGTGACAACAAATGTCAAAGTCGAGATTGACTATTGATGATGATTCTAGTAACGGCTAATTTTTCAGGATGAGATATTAAAAAGGGGTATTCTAGTGGATATTCCTTTCAAATTGTACTATTAGGGTTTTCTAGGAAAAGGCCTCATATATATATAGAAAAAAGAGACAGTGATAGGGGTATGTAATATCCATTTTGATAAGAACATTTTCTTGAAGAAGACTCTTTCTCTAGCAAAAATATAATGACTACCTTTCGATAAAGATTCTTGATCAGATTATTCCCCACTTTTCCACTAGATCCGAAGATTGTTCATACGAATCTCGAATCTATCTTCCATTCATCAGTGTCAGGTGAAATATTCGTTCAATTTCCATTATTGGGTGACGTTGTCTCCCTTATTTACTTAAATGACATTTATTGTTGTTTGTATCTCCATTAATGTTCATGCTTTAAGAATATTTCTCATTTATGGTCATCAACCATTTACGGGATCTGTCCCCTTCATTGTACGTTTATGAAATTAGTGTCTAGAGTAATTATCCTTGACTAGATTTAACCCCTTATTACATAAATTAAATAGTTTAACCGGTGGCTACATTTTCTGGTCAAACAACTACTTGATGGAAGTCTTGTCCCACCCAACAATGTTTTGCTAACCTCTGTGTACCAATAGGGTTAGATACAACATTCAGGGTGTGTTTGGTATAACGAAAATATTTTTCGTGGAAAATATTTTCCAAGAAAATATTTTTTTGGAAAAACAAGTAATAACCTTACTCATTTTTTGGTGTTTGGTAAGCAAATTAAGGAAAATAACTTCTCAAGAGTATTCATAAATAATTTAGATACAATAAACATGAAACCATAAACTTTCAAACCAACAACCTTCCTAACCCATAAATTTGATAAATTTCTGAACCGCAAAACTTTCGAACTCGTAAACTCTATAATTTCTAAACCTACAAAATTTCAAACACATAAACCTCTGAACTTATAAACTGAAAAAATACAAAAATCGGCACTGATAATATTGAATATATATATATATATATATATATATATATATATATATATATTGCCGCAGAGGGGAAGAGTGGAAGGGTGGGTGGATGGTGCAAAAAACAAAAACAAAAACTGAAAACAGAAAATTAAAAAAAAAATTGCGGGTCTATTTTCTGGTTAAATACATTACGAGATGTTCTTTCTTACTTTCCGCATTCAGTTCTAGCTATTTATGCACCTTCTAATCGACCTAAACAGCATATATGGATCCCCTCCACCCCTTTTTTCATTACTAATGGAATATACTTCACTATTTTACTAAAAATGAAACGAAATGATCTTATTTTGTTCCTCGGTTGAAAAGAGATGTCTTGAGCAATCGGGGGGAGGGGGAGGGGGGGAGATGACGGAAAGGAAAAAAACTTGGAAAAAAAAACCTTTTTTGGAGAGGGGGCCGAGGTAGGCGAGAGAAGGGGGAGGGGATGGGGTTAGATGTAAGAGTAGGTGAAGTTTTTGGAAGATGTTTTTCTAATTTTTTCTAGAAAAGTCATTCTCCTCAAATTTCAGAAAAATGTGATATATAGGAAAACGTTTTCTAAACTATTTTGTGCAGCCAAACAGTAGAAAATAGAAAAATATTTTACGAAAAATATTTTTCATTGTACCAAACATATCCTCAGTTAAAAAGAAAATCTATATAACGTCCTATCTTTGACATTTATTACTAGGGATGTCAACAGGGCAAGGCAAGGTGGGGCGAGGCAGGGCAAGCCTTGACCCGCTAAGATTTTGACCCGTCCTGCCCTGCCTTATTTAGCATTTTTTTAAAAAAATTGCCCTGCCCCGCCCTGCCCTGTTTAAGTTTGTTTTTATTTTATTTTTCACTCTTATTAATTAGCCGAATGTTTTTCTTTTTGTATCTTCCCAAAACTTATTCATGCAAAGTTTACATTTGGTATTCTGGGTAAGAATACCTTTCGTGCAATTTGTCACAATTTTGCTAAATTAAACAAGCTTATCAATACTAGAATTTTCTAATTTATTGATATTTTGAATATGACATCGAGAATAGAACTATTTGCTAATTCGATATCTTATCTCGATTAAGCGTTATTTTTAATACTCATAACAAAAAAACTTAACAAAAAAGAAATTGCAAAATTTCTTATTTATCAATTAACAAAGAAATTTTAAACAAAAGAAGTATGACGAGATTATGAGATTGGAAAGAGATCAAACTTCAAAGATTTCTACTCACCTATGCATAAAATATCACAATACTCATATGTACAGAAAATTTAATCATAACAAAGAAATTTTTCCTTTCCAAAGATATGCTTGATAATTTCCTGGCAAAAGGATGAAATTGAAAAAAATTGCAAAACCTTGACAACAGAGATATTGAGAAGAGTACTGAAGGTTGAGGAGGAACTGCAAAGGCTGTGCTTGTATAATATGTAGTTCTATATTTGTGTGGAACATGTTTTGATTTCTAGTCCAAGCAAATAAGATTATTCCCCCTATCACCTGCCCTGCCCTGCCCTGCTTATTATTTTTTTAAACTACTTTTTCACCTACCCTGCCCCGTTTAAGTCTTCCCTTGCCCCATCCCATTAAGCGCGTGCCCTGCCTCGTCTTACTATTACTCTGCCCCATTGCCATCCCTATTTATTACTAAACTGCAAAAGATCATTTTCAATGACCTGAGATATTTAGTACAATTACAGTAACAGCATATGGAGTACGTTTATTTCATGAAATATAAATTAAACTCATGATGTATTAATTCACACACACATATATAGTTAAAATTCTTGAAATTCTTCATATTTCTTGCAAATTTTTAAATACTACAATTTTGTTTTTAGCATATTCTTAAAAAGTAACATCTTTTTTACATTTAAAAATAATTTAACTTTACACTTTTGAGTTTATCATTAAGAATTTTATTTTCTTACAAATATTCTAACATATTATAATTCACAATTAATAATTTTTTTTGTTGAATTCAACAACAACAAAAAAATAGTTCAGTGTACAAGGTATCCCCTGTCACGCAAGGTCCGAGAAATGATCGTATCCCAAGAGATGTGATGTAGACAGTCTACTTAATAAAAACATTAGTGACTGCTTATACATATACGAAAATAACTTTACCGTTGCTCCAATATTCTATTTTTTTAATTAGAATATATATTCGTTTTTTTTTAATTAGATTATATTCGTCTAACTTAAATTTCAAATGCATATAGAACAAGCAGAAATAAACTTATGGCTACTACAACAGCCAATTGAAATAGTGGACACCCAACTGTATATATAACCTTTAGTTGAAGTTATTCCCCATCTAAGCTGCCGCAACTATGGATATAAATTCATCCTCCTCCGACCCAAACAGCGGATTCTGTTCAAAAACCAAAACTTTCCACAGTCTCCGCCCACCTATCTTACTTCCTCCAGAAGCTTCTCCTCTTTCCGCTGCTTCTTACGCACTCTCTCTCCAACAATGCTCCGATTCCGCCGCCGCCGCCGCCGCCTTCATCGACTCCGCCACCGGCCGCCGCTTCACCTTCTCCGAATTTCGTACACGTGTCATTTCCCTTGCTTCCTCCCTTCAACACACATTCCGCTTCTCCAAAAACGACGTCGCATTTATTCTCTCTCCGAATTCAACTCACGTCCCGGTTCTCTACTTTGCACTCCTCTCCCTCGGTGTCATAGTCTCTCCCGCTAATCCTATGAGTACGGAATCCGAGCTTTTTAAACAAATTAAGTTAACGAATCCTGTAGTCGCCTTTGCTACGTCGAGAAACTTCCAGAAGCTTCCTAAATTGAAACACGGAACAGTTCTTATTGACTCACCGGAGTTTGAATGGATGATGACGAATACGGAGATGAAATTCGAGCCTGTGGAAGTGAATCAATGGGATTTGGCGGCGATTATGTATTCGTCGGGGACTACAGGAGAGGTAAAAGGAGTGAAGCTGACTCATCGGAATTTTATAGCGATTATTGCGAATTATTATGCTCAGAAACAAGAGCGGACGTCGCCGGCGGTGATGTTGTATACGGTGCCATTGTTTCATGTGTTCGGTTTACATTATGCGTTGAAATCGGTAGCGTTGAATGAAACTGTAGTGGTGATGGAGAGATTTGATATGAGGAAAATGTTGAAGGCGGTGGAGGAGTTTAAGGTTACGCAATTGGTGGTGGCTCCGCCCGTTGTGGTGGCAATGGCTAAAGGAAGTGTTACGAGTGGCTATGATTTGAGTTCGTTGGTAGCGGTTGGTAGTGGAGGTGCTCCGCTTGGGAAAGATGTGATCCAAGCATTTTCATACAAGTTTCCAAATACCATATTATTTCAAGTAAGTACCTTCATATCTAGTGGTGGAGCCAAGACTTATCACTATATATATACATAAAAATAATTTTGATAGTACGTGTATAATGTAGTTCTACTGTGAAATGGGCACCCCTGACTCTGCCCACGTTCATGACCGTGTAAGCAGTGCGGATTTAGGGGCGGAAGAGTTCACCGGAACCCCCTTAGCACGATCTATTTTTTACCTCTATATATTAAGTTTTGAATCCCCTTGACACAACTCAAAAGTGTAGCTTAGTGGTCAAGGGGTTCAGATCCTTTGTAAGGTTAATGGTTCAACTCCCACTAGCTACAATCGTTTCGTTTTTTACTTTTTTCTTTTTGAACCCCCTTCGCGGCTACGCCACTGAGTGTAACAATGTGTGAAATTCGTGGAAAACCTTACTTTGCTTCAAAGATAATGTTTTTAGTATTGGAATGAAATGTTGCATCATGTAAAAAATGACCACATTTGGCACAAGGTACAAGATGCACATTAAGGATAAAATAAGAGGTTGCTCGAGATGACTTAATGATATCTAGTGTTGACCTCCAAATACAGCGGCCAAGGGGTGTGAAATCATGGTCAATATAGGGGCTAAAAAGGGAGAGTATGTGGAGCCAAAATCACATGAAAGTAAATTATCTCGACAAAACTACATTCTCTTGAAATTCCTGCAAACCTAGCAAGGAATAGGAACACGGAAAGAAAAAAATCTATATAGGTGATACCAATACTTCGGATTATTTGTTTGACATGTTTGTACGTTTATGGTAGGTCATACGTTTTCTAGGAGTCTATGGTCCTGTCAGAAATATAATACGTAGAAAATATAAGGAACTCCTAGTACTTTATTTTTATTTATATAATATTGTCTATTGATATGAGATGAGTCTAAATTAAGTGACATGATCCGTAAAGATTCGTATAGCTGAACCAAAACTTGCTTGGGAATTGTTTATTGAAATGAAATGACTGCACAATATTATACTATAATGCATACAGTCAATCCTTGAATAGTGTACCACTGGGGCGTACGTGATATATAACTGATTGGTGCAAGGCCAAATTCTCGCTAAGCTAAGGAATTGCTTTTTAACATGTAACTGAACTTTGAATCTTGATTTGAGGGTTATGGACTAACTGAGACAAGCGGAGCAGCATTTCGAGCTGCGACTACAGAAGAAATGCTTCGTGGGGATTCAGTGGGAAGGCTAATAGCAAATACTGAAGCAAAAATTGTTGATCCAGATACTGGGATTGCTCTGCCTCCCGGTGAGAAAGGAGAGCTCTGGATTAAAGGTCCAACCATTATGCAAGGTACCTTCAATTACAGGACTACTCGGACTAGTTTGAAATTGAGACAGCATTCCTTGTTTAACTATCTGCTAAGCGATCAAATGATATAGTGATACTTTTTTAGGTTATGTGGGTGATCCGAAGACAACTTCTGAAACTCTGGTGCCGGGTGGATGGTTGAGGACTGGCGATCTTTGTTATATTGATCGTCATGGTTACCTTTTCGTTGTAGATAGGTTGAAGGAGCTAATCAAATATAAAGGATACCAGGTTTCCATTGCCTGTTTCCCTTGTGACCTTTAGCTTCTCTGGCCTCTTATATTGGAAATGCCTAATTATTCATGCTTGGTTCTCAGGTTGCTCCTGCTGAACTAGAACAACTTCTTCAGTCACACCCGGATATAGTAGATGCTGCTGTGATACCGTAAGATTTTGCATTTTTGTTTTCTTGTAACTTGTCTTGTATTTACTCGCAATCATCTGATTTAAGTAAACTAGAGCTAAGACATAAGAATGGCCCACATGTGAAAAGATAACAACTTGAATGTTGAAAAATGTTAGAAGTGGAACGTTGACGAATTTTATGCATAAAATTGGCAGATACCCAGATGAAGAAGCTGGTCAAGTGCCCATGGCATTTGTCGTGAGACGTACCCAAAGCTCTCTAGACAAAGAACAAGTGACTGATTTTATTTCAAAACAGGTACTTTCTTTAATTATTTGATTTAAGAAGTAGACTATCATTTTGCTCAGGAATCCCATGTTATGCTGTTAATCGCTAAGGTCAATTCACTTGATTTATCATACACCTCACATATGAAAGTGAAACACATGGGATAAAGGCACATGACCCTTGATCCTTGAACCAATTCAGAAATGTTGTGTGATTGTCCGCCAGTGTTATCAAGGGTGAAAAGCGCAAAAAAAGCTCTAAGATCTATTGGGGCTTTAAGCGAAAAGCGCAAACAAAGCATGAGCTTTAATGAAAAAAGGAGCAATGGGTGAAAAAATAAAAATATGCATGTAGTCCAAAATTAATTATTATAAGCATGAATGACAAATATATGGACAAAAATATTCTTTTTAAAAAACCACGATAAAGTGAAATACCAATTGTTTAAGATCGCCTTTTCAGGATTACATTCATTGGCAAGTGAAAGTATGCCTTAGAAAGCGCCCACAAAGCGAGGTGAAGCGCTCAACGTGTCTTGAGCCTAGCCTCAGGGCTTAAACGCGCCTTTGACAACACTTGTCCACAACTTGCTAATGTGACGTTAAATTTTTGTTGCAGGTTGCTCCATATAAAAAAATAAGGCGCGTGGCATTTGTTAGTTCCATACCCAAGAATCCATCTGGGAAGATATTGAGAAAAGAATTAAGGAGGATTCATATACCAGGATCTAAGTTGTAATCCAGGTCCTTTTAAGCCGTTTTGCCTGTACATTATGCCAATGCTGCAGTGCAAGATTCTCCAAATCAAAGACGAATAATTTCATATGATTTCTGGACAGCACAGTTGGCAAACCATGGTGAATGACTTTTAAGAGAATGTTAAATAATAATTGATGGTTCTACTTTCAAGCAAGCAAAGGTTGTAATGTAGCGAGCAGGGAGCTCACTGCGCCAGTCAATAGTCATCCACTTGACAGGTGGTAACAAAAATTCCTTATATACCAATGTAAACTATCCTGATCATTTATGCCTTAACCCAACATTAGAAGACGAGAAAACTGTCTTTTTTCAATAGCAT
Source organism: Nicotiana undulata (assembly GCA_005239495.1). NCBI lineage: Eukaryota > Viridiplantae > Streptophyta > Magnoliopsida > Solanales > Solanaceae > Nicotiana > Nicotiana undulata. The sequence goes on along the minus strand of ML273705.1, from coordinate 45,347 downwards.
AGAGCATTTAAGTTCACTGGAGCCATTTGTGAAAATAATGGAACAATTTGTGCTTTCAATCAATAGCTCTATTATCGTTTGACATATATACTCCCTACTCCCAACACTCAACTGTGCCTGTATCATATGTTGAATCTCTGAGGAACGCTATCTAAATCATCAAAATCATATCTTTGTCTCTCCCTACCAACCTGTGCAAGCAAATAAACCAAAAGTTAGTACTTAGAACATAATAAATGTCACACTTCTTTCCTTCGAGGCTGGCAGATGAGAGAATCTAGAATTAAGCAATTAGTGGCAGAGGATGTTTAAAAAGTCTACCTTCGCTAGGTACATCGGATCACAAGACATAAGCTCCTCCATTGAAGTCAGCTTTTTCGACAGCGACATTATTCTGCAATATAACGAAAATAGACTTTATTGCAGCTTCTAAATGTACTCTTTTTTCCCTTCAGGCACTTGCAAGAATAAGTGATGTCAACAAGCATTTCATTTTGCTGGCAATGACAAGGAGAATAATCACCAAAAATTTCATTCTTGGTTACAAAAACCCATCCCAAAGTTGTTGAACTACTGACACCAGTTTCAGGAGGGTCTATAATTTCAACATCACCCTCCTCTATGTGGACGTGATTGGTGTAAAAACTATGGACCGAGTAAAATGTTACTAGAAGGCGAGGAAAAGCAACAATGAAGTAATGTATTTATAAATAGTGTGGGTATTGTAATACCCAACGGGTGCTAGATTCAAGCATCACCATCTCTTTTCCCTGTCGTGTAGGTAAATAAAACGCCAAACACATTCGAAATTCATGCATCACTAGTAGTGGGAGAAAAATTTTAAACACATAAATTCATTAGGACTTCAGATTTAAAGAGGAGGTTTAAAACTTTAAATCCAACCAGTTGCTAAAGTCACGGACTGGAAAGCGAAAGAATGACATAATTAAAAGAAAAACCATGCACATATTTATTATAGCATTAAAACTGAATATCTTCATAATCAAGGGACACAAAAAATTTAAGTTCTTAGAGACAATAAAGATCTTTTTCTTATAATTAGACACAATTGGAATTATTAGGATAATTTTACTTAATCAGCTCCTTAACGAACTAAATTATAATCGCGATAATAATGAAAATCTGACCTTTTCATTGATGAATCAATGTGTTCGATCATTGCACATGTTTTATACTGCTCAGGATCCTCCAGGAATCTAACCATACCATCCTTCTGATTTATAGTTGCATATATCTCACCATCTTCAATCTACAACCAAATGTGAATCATCTGTTGTCAAGCTTCAATCATGAAGCAAAACCCAGGTGCAGTAGTAAAAGAACTGAAACCTCCACCTACCATTTGACGTACGTGCATTTCTGCCTCTTTAGAGCTACTTAGTTGGACAGTGTTAGCAATATCTTGAAGGGAGAGAGTGAGGTATGTTTGAGTTAATCGTTGAATATTGCGCTTATACATAGAAGAGACTACTTGCTTCACTAATCCAAGATTATTGTCCTGAAAAAAGAGATTGAAATGTAAACCCCTTAGTGGAAATAAACTCGCATGCAGAATCTGTGAACTTAACATGCACTCATGCTTTCATCTTAATTCTTAAAACAAAGAACTGTGCCACTTCGACCACAGAGAACTTACACTTTCAAACTTATCCGTGTTTGTTTGAACAAATGTTTCAAGCTCAGAGATTTTCCCAGTGCCATAACTATTTGCCAACTCCAGGTAAGGCTGCTCAAAGAGGGAGTTAGTGAGTAATTTAGTATTCGGACCTGATAAACCTTAACCCAAGAAGGCAGATAACACGAAATGTTTGGCAATCATGTCTACAGTTCTATGCTACCAGCCTACAAGTAGGGGTGTTCATGGTTCGGTTTGGATCGGTTTTTCCCTAAAAAGAAACCAAACCAAGTCGGTTTTTCAAATATTAGAACCAAACCAAACCAATTAAGTCGGTTTTTCTCGATTCGGTTTATGTCGGTTTTTCGGTTTTTTCGGTTATTTGTCCATTTTTTCTTAAATATAAGACATACGCTACCAAACACATATTCCGGCAACCATATTTTCAACGTGACACTATCAAATCAATTGCCCTTTTGAGAAATCTATTATTTACTAAAATATATTGATGATAATTGAATCAAATAGTGATGAATAATTTAAGGACTCAATTAAAAATATTTTTTTTAACATGAAATGGATTCTTATACTTAACAAGAGAAAACTACCAATAAAGCTAGAATATAAAGGTAAAGAATTGTACTAAAAGTGCAAACGATTAACATTCACCGTAAAATTTTTGAAACTTTGTATAAATATATACATATATAGGTATAATAATAAATTTGAAATAATTACTCCTATAGTCAGTTTGGTACAGTTATTTTTTTATTAAAACCAAAACCAAACCAAATTTGATCGGTTTTTAAAATTCAAAACCAAAACCGAACCAAACCAAAAAGTATCTGTTTTTTTGGTCGGTTTGGTTTGGTTTTCGGTTTGGTTCGATTTTTCGGGTTTTTATGAACACCCCTACCTACAAGTACTGGTTAAACATTAAGTAGCTCTTATCATAAGAAATTTATTATTTGAACCTATTCAACATTTCTAACGTCAATAAGTCTAACTCCAGTTCTTTGTGCAGCTGATCTTGCATTGTCTTAAATCATATAAACTTAGCGAGAAAATCAAGCAACCTGAAATCACTCTTTGCACAGTAGAAACTTTACCTGAGAGAAGGACTTCAAATTTCTTTGAGCCACCGATGAAGTGTACTTGGGAAAACTGGCGGAAAACTGCCATTAGAAGTTAAGCACAATTTAATCAGGATAACTAACACCAGGCAGGATGATAGGTTCAGAAACGAACTAGCAATTTTTTTAAAGGGAGTCAGGAAGGTCACGACTCACAGCGGAAAATTTAAAATCCAGAACCATCTTAACACGGAAAATATAGCAAGATTAAAATGCAAACAGAAACTTGTCAGCTTGAGTGATTTGCCACATTTATTCTTTGATAGACTTCCTTTCTTCTTTGCAAGAGTAATTCAACTATGTAAGTGCCAATTGTTTCTTTTACTCTGCACCGACCTAGCACTATTTTGATATAATAAAACTTATTTCCCTATAAAAAATATATGAAAGAGAGTTTATCTAATCTAACGATGAAGTGATATTTAGTTATAAAAATTAAGTTATACAGCTCAATTTTCTTTTAAACTGATTGTTTTTGGTACAAAAACATATACACAAGAACAGACAGAATTTTACATGTTCAGTTTCCACAACCAATTCAATTACCACGCTTTTCGCATGGCTTATCTAGTCCCCAAGCACATATAAAGCAAAATATATATGGTCCTTCAGCTCTATACAGAAAGTCACTCTGTGTGGCTCACAACTAGATAAAATACACGAATAATATGTCATCTAGAAAATAGCAATTTATTAAATGCCTATACATACATATATCACTACACTGAAAAGAGATCAAATAAACCTTACATGCTGCCTTCAAGAGGTATGCCACTCTTAGATATTAGCCATCTGTACGGGAATAAACAAATTTCACCAGTAAACACTAAGTTGAAAATGGTGACAAAACATACCTGCCCAAGACGAATGAGTGAAACCAGAATGTACTTCTTGTAAGCTTCAACCGCTATAGCATTTAAAGTGGACATAGGTGCCGTCACAACCTTAGAGCAATAGTAGCTAAATCAGAACAAGCTTACAGCTATAAATCACTTAAAGCAAATTAGGAATTGGGAAAATCATTCTAACAAGAATAAACCCAGGATAGAAGGTTAAGTCATTAAGAAGTTACAATTAAAAACATTGACATACATTGTGTAGAAGTTCCAAAGCTTTGCCAAATTGCTTTTGTCCAATGCAAATCATCCCCCTGTTAAGTACCAAATATATGAGACATAAATATGTGTTCGATGCACAACCCACAAGACTGAACAATTGGAAGCATTTATCTAGAGGATATTAAGTTACTCTTTGTGATTTATAAGTGTGGCGCATTGCAGCACACCACATGGTTCGACAAGGGGTTAGTTTTGCCTTTACTTAAGTCAAAAACATTAAGCAGATGGAAGAACAAATTCCACATAAAGAATGGTCAAAGAAGGGTATCTTTGTAAAACAATGGAGCAACACCACATAAAAAAAAACATGATCTGTTAACAATTAGGGGAAGTGAATGCAATAATATGTGAGAAGTGGCCTCGAGAGCACCACAATAAAAATAACTTCAACGCTGAAGAAACTGACCCGTAGTAACAATAAAGAAAGAAGTCCCTTGGCTGATCAACCTCAAATATGTCATCCTCCAGTATAGAAATACCAGTTTTATAGCACTTTGCTAATACACAAAGAAGAAGGAAATCGGGATGCAACGTTGTCAGCTGCTCAGAAGAAACTTGCAGCTTGCGAACAGCAGTCAGCATAGGAGCCACACCACGAATTGGTGCTTCCAGCAATATAACTTGATCCTTAAACCATCTACAAATAAATATGACTGCAACCACAAATTGAAAAACATATCTTGATACAACTTGAACCGAAAGCCTGAAATATTCAGGAAAAAAAAATCTGAAAGTGAAGGATAATACATTTTTCAGGTGCCAAATGAATTTGCTCGAAAACACATGAATTGATAAATCTTGCAAGGGAAACGAGTAGTCCATTAGCTTCCTCCTTTGAAACTGGGGCAGACAAGATCGCCTTCCTGTTATAGCACAGAAGCGAGTTTTTAGTACACCCAGAAGTTGACATAACTAGTTCCATAAAAGTCAACAGCAAGTACTCCTCCGTTCACTTTTACTTGTCCAGAATTCTAAAAATAGATTTTCACTTTTACTTGTCACTTTTAGCATATCAAGAGAAGATAATTTCTTTTTTCCTGTTATACCCACATCAGTAATTACTCATTTAAAATCATTTTCTAATATCCATTATAAATATACATTAATTAATATGGGTATCATGGTAAATTAGGCACTTCATTTATTATTTTTTAAGGAGTGTGCAAAGTGGACAAGTAAAAAGTGAACGGAGGGAGTAAGAAACAACACGAGAGAGAGAGAGAGTTAAACGAGACACACATGAGATTGCATGCAATATGGCTAGATAATATGACCATTACATGATTTTTCCCTTATTTCTTTTTTCTTAAACAATTAACAATATGATGCACTACGTAATTTTTAACGAAATAAAGTATCCACCTTGGTCATCACAAACTTTTCCACGGGTACCTGCTACCTTCTACCGGGCATCGGAAAACTCTACCACTTAGGCAGATGAGAAGAAATCACCTAGTATTTATGTCTTCGTTGGTAATTGAACCCTTGTCACCGAAATTTGCACACTCCATAGATCACTAGGTTGCATCCTTAGGTGCTACCTTAGTCATCATAATTGTGCCACTTTTTCTCCGCATGGTCAGTCATATTACTTTCAAGCCACCAGAAGAGTGCACAATGTAGCAAAAACAGGGAACAATATATGGATTGCCTAATAACTAGCGACAAAGTTAGCACCGAGGGGAATCTACATCTACCATAAAACTCACTTCGCTTAGCATGTGGATTACTCCAAGATTATCAATACCTTGTATTAAAAATCCCTTTTTTTTTGGGTCAATCCACCTTGAGGTTGCGTTTGCACATTACACCATACCTCAAGGGCAGAGCTAAGGGGGTTCGCAGCAAAATTACATTACCAATACAAAAAAGGGATTTTTAACATTACATTACGTAAATATTAGATATTGAATCCAGAAAAATACTTCATCCGTCCGTTTCAATTTATGTGAACCTGTTTGATTGGGCACGGAGTTTAAGAAAAAATGAAGACTTTTGAAATTTGTGGTCCTAAACGAGTCAAAAAGGGACCCGGATTATTTGCGTGGTTATAAAAGCGTAGAATTATAAGTTTAACCAAAATTATTTCTAAATTTAGAAAGAGGTCATTCTTTTTTTAACGGACCAAAAATGAAATAGGTTCACATAAACTGGAATGGAGGGAGTACTAACTTTCGCACTATCACATCATTGTTTATAATTCCATAACCTCACATGATATCAGAAACCCTAAATTGGATACATAAGCATATGAAATACAGAATAAAAAACAAAAGACGTTCTTCGTGTGGGGAAAAAGGAACTTACAAGAAATAGAGGTAGCCAAGTGAGTGAATAGAAGGGTCGAGTTGAGAGAGGGAAGAAATTAAGCGAGTCGACTCAGAGTGAAGTAACTCGTCCGATTGTTTGAGAAGGTTGTGAAGATGATTAATATCTGATAAATTTCCAGAAAGCCCTTGGATTTGAGCCACAAGAGATTCAACGGAATCCATGTTCAGATTCATCTCTTTCCTCTTCTTCTTCTCTGAATGAATCTCTGCTACTTCCTTCTGGTTCTCAACGAGCAATGCAATTGATCAAAGGTGCAATGCACTAATGCAGGGTTCGAGCAGTTTTTGTAAAAGGATTATGATGCCTTTAACGCGTGTCTTCTTGGTATGACCGAACTCCCAAGGTTTTACAAATTTTATTTAGAGTTAGTACCCTCTAACCCGATAAAGTATACAATGTTGCTCTTGCCCAAAACTATTGAGTGTCCCCGAAAGTATAGTCCCTTCATCTTGTCTCATTCTTACTAGGGCCTAGGATACACGCTCTAAATATTTTTAAAATTTGTCATATGGCAATTCACGTGGATATTTAATACCCTAAACAGACTTACTTAGTATAGATAATTTAATTATGTCGTAAAAGGTGAAAAAGGAAATTTATTAGAACTAGTATAAAAGGTGAATTAGTGTGAAAAATTAGGGTTTAGGACACTAAAGATTCTCAAAATTCTGAAGATTGTTTGAAAATTCTGAAGATTGTTAAAGAAAATAGCTTCAATACATGTTCTATTCTTTATTCCCTATTATTTTTGTTGCGAAACTTTGGGTAGGTAGGTGCTGCGATTTATTTTGTAGCAGAAAACTTTGGGTCTTTTTTGGTGAGTTGTTACATCTTTGTGCTTGTTGATATTGGTTTGTCGAATATATAGTTGCATGCATGTTGTTTATTGTTAGTTTTAGATTTCGGGTCTTTTTATGTTAGTTTCCAAAGTTGTTCTCTTGTTTTATCTTATTCTTTGTTGTCTTTTTTATTGTTATTTTAGGGTAATGTCAGACAAATATCTGAATTTGAGATTTCATATTGGCGGTATACTTGCGAGTGAGGTAAAACTAGTTTATGTTGGGGGAACATTGAATATGCCTTTAATGTGGATACAGACAAACTGTCTATTTCAGAAATTGTTGATTATGCAAAGGATTTTGGTTTACTAATGTAGGAAAAATGTATATTGTATCTCTAAGGGTGGCAGTCCGGTAGAATTGAAAAAAGATAGGGATTTGTTGGTACTTGTTGATTTGTTAAGTAATAAGAATACAATAGACATTTATATATGTCATAAGGGAGATAATGTGGTCTGGAATAGCCATGTGACTAGTGGGGCCATTGAGAATCTTCCAGCAGGGTTGTTGAAGGTTTCAATGCACCTTTAGGTTCCCAAATTGAAAATATTGATTGTAGTGGACAAATAGAACCTCGCGAACAGTCAGATGTTGTAGAAAATTTTCCTAAATACTCCTTAGTAGATGAGGATGATTCTGACATAGAAGATGAAGATTTAGAGTAAGATGATACAGAAGTTGTAGGTATATAGTGATAAATCTAGCAGTTTTAATGATGAAGAACATGAGGTTGATTATGGTAGTGATGGGCATGAAGAGTTGAAGATAGTTAAAACTAATTTGAAGACTTATAAGAAGAATAAAAGCACCGAGAAAGAAAGTTGTTGCTGAGTGTTTTCTTGGACCAGTTGAGATAGATCTAGATTTTGAAGACATAGATAAAAGAAAGAAAAATGTTTCTGGTATGTAACTTGGTGATGAAACTTTTTATAACAGTTCATATGCTAATAGTTTTGAGAGTGACAGTGACAGTGGGAGTGGTAATGAATCGAGAAACAGAAGCGGTAACACGAAAGCAATAAAGGAGAACAAAAGGGTAATGTATGATCCAAAATGGAAAAAGGTGATTTGACTACTTATCATGGTCTTTGAAAATGTATTTATATTTAGGGAAGTTGTCACCAGGTATGCAATAGAAAGAGGTTGTGAGCTAGAGAAGATTATGAATGATAAAAACAGAGTTAGAGTCAAATGCAAAGCTAGTGGATATCCTTGGTTATTGTTTGCAAACAGAGAGCTCGAGTATGTTGATTTCATTATTAGAACTTATAATCCTAGGCATCATCGCAACAAGACCAGCACAAATTCAATGTGCAATACCAAGTATCTTTCCAAGTATTATAGAAGTAGGATAATTTCAGAGCCTTGCATAAAGGGTTGGGAGATGCAAGAATTGGCAAGGGAGGATATGCGTTAATATGTTGGGAACAAAATTTGTTGGAAGGCTAGGAAAGAAGTATTGAAAGAAGTGGTGATCATGTGAAGGAGTTTGGCAGGATTTATGATTGTAAAGATGTGCTTCTTCAACCAAATCCAGGGAGCACATGTGTGGTAAAAGTGACAAATTTTGTAGATGAAAAAAAATTATTTCACTCCTGCATTTGCTTTGCAACAGTGAAAAGGGGTTTTATTGAAGGGTGCAGAAAATGTAAAGGGTTAGATGGTTTTTTCTTGAAGGGAATATATAAGGGACAACTACTTGTTGCTATTGCAAATGATGGAACAACCAAATATTTTCAATAACATGGGTTGTTGTCTGGACTGAAAGGAAAGACACGTAGAGTTAGTTTATAAGGATAATGAAGTCTAATTTGGATATCAATGATGAAGGAGCAGAATTGACAAACATTAGTGATATGCAAAAGGTACTATCTTATTTTGTTTATTCTATTATTTTGCAGTCTCTTTATGTTTAAACTAACAGTCTCTTGTTTGTTTGTTTATTATATTATCTTGCAGGGTTTGTATTCAGCAGTTCAAGAATATCTTCCTAAATGTGAACATATAATGTGTGCAAGACATATTCTAACTAACTAGCAGCAGAAATGGAAGAGTATTGAGAGAATAAATGCATTTTGGAGTTGTGCAAGGTCAACTTATGAAGCTGAACTTAAAGAAAATTTGGACAAGCTAAGTCAGCTAGGTCACAAGATCTATGAAGACTTAGTGAACTACAATCATGAGAAATGGAGAAAAGCAATGTTCAGAACTCTTTCCAAGTGTGACAGTGTGGATAATAATATGGCTGAAAGGTTCAATGCTTATGTTTTGGGTCCTACGCACAAGACAATCATCAGCATGCTTGAAGAAATTAGAATAAATGTTATGAATAGGTTCAATAGAGTAAGGGCATTTGCAGATACTTGGAATGAAGGCATATTCCTGATGGCAATGATGGTATTGGTTACAAATGTGGAGAAGTCAATGAAGTGCACAATACACTGGAATGGTGATTTTGGGTATGAATTTAGGGGGCTACAAGGATTAAACATGTTGTCAAGTTGATTGAGGGAGTATGTAGTTGCAGAGCTTGGCAACTAAAAGGGATGTGCACATGTTGTAGCAGCAATTCATCACAAAAGACTTAATCAACTTGACTTCATTTATGAGTGATACAAGAAAAAGACCTACCTAAAAGCTTATTCTCATTTCATACAGTCAGTACCATGCATATAGATATGGCATGAGTCAACAAATGCAAAGGTAGAACCACCTCCTATTAGAACAATGCATGGAAGGCCCACAAAAAAAAGGAGGTTGGGGAGATAAAAAGTACTGGAAAGCTTACAAAAAGAGGAGTATCAATGAGTTGCTCAATTTGTAAGTCCACATCTCATAATAGAAGAAGATGTCCAAATAAATCTCAAAGCACTTCGGAGGTACTTTCTTTCCATTTCATAGTACATTATTTAGATTCAGTTAGTTGTGATAGTTTTTACTTATATAGCTTATATTATCTCTTTGTTATTTTACTTCTGTTATCTCTAGGTTGTTTCTGTTAGTTGGTATCACTTGTTTGGGACTGTTACTTCTGTATGTTATTTTTGTTATAGGTTGTTTACTTATGTTAGCTTCTGGTATTTTATGTTTCACTAGGTTGTTTATATTAGTTGGTATCACCTGTTTGGGATTGTTATTTAAGTTAGTTGTATCAGCTATTTGACATTGTTAGTAGTTGTTAGTTGCATCAGTTAGTTGAGTATCAACTGTTTGGGATTGTTAGCTTCAATTAGCTATTTGGGACTATTATCTCTAGGTTGTTTCTATTAGTTGGTATTAGATTGTATCAGCGTCCTTACTAAGTTCTTTTTGTTATTTCTGTTTATGCATAGAGAGTGGCTCGCTCACAAAAATCAACCTCTAAAAAGAGATACAAAGCTGACTCCCAAGCATCTACTGGTAAGAAGAAGCTAAAACTAAGGGTGGTAAAGGAAGAGGCAATAGCAATATGGTGCAGAACTCACAAAACTCAAATGTGCAGCAATCTCAAGTTTCAGATGTGCAGCATTCTCAGGTTTCAGATGTGCAACAATCTCCTGGTCTTACTGCATTTAAGAGGCCAAGAGTAGTGGACATGGAGTATTTGTCAGCAAAAGTGGCTATACATGTGTTGAGGTGATGAGCAGTTTGGTGTGCTAGTTTTGAGGTTGCAGGTTAAACTCTATTGTTTGATATCTGTTTTTTTAACTTAATTTCAGCAAGGGAGGCATGTTAGTAGGGTAATCGATAGTGCAAGGAACAGTGGAACAGTTGAAAGTTCAGTTGTAGTGACATGTGATCTTGGTTATAAACCAAGTAAAGGCCTTAAATGCAAGGAAAAACAAGCAATCGCAACTAGACAACTTCAACATAGAAGTGCATTACTACAATATTTAAGGTCAAAATCACCAAAAGCTAATGAAAAAATTGGAGGTGTTTGAGCTTCAACTCTTCTCTATTAAGAACTGATGTATGCCAATACTTTGATTGTGTTTTGGATAATATTTTTGCGGTGCAAGGTATGATGTAAACTATTAAACTTGATTTACTTTTATGTTTATGGGATGTATTGTAAAACAGGTTAATTGTAGGCCTTTTGAGCTCTAATACAAGGTGTTATTTCAAGCTTTTCTCGTGATTGTACAACAAACTTTCATGTGTTATTTCTAGCTTTGTAAAGGCGGGTTGTCCTGCTTTTGATTATGAGGAAAAAAATCAAATTTGAGTGTAAAAATGAGCTTGAGCTTTCATTCTTACCAAGTTCTTGGTGGTCACAGAGCAAGCCACAAAAGGACTAAAGGTTGTGAAAAAATTAGCATAGATATTGAACATATGCAAAATCAAGCTACTGATAGCAAAATCACAAACACAAAGAATAACAGCAATACCAGTACAATTGATGAATTTGATGAAAAGGTTGAGACAAGTTCTGTGTCCAAGAAACAAAAGCAACAACCAAGTTCATGATTACACAACACCTCCTAGCATTTGAACAACCAAAAATACACATTGAAACATAAACTAATAATAAGCAACACTTCAAATTTTTCCTCTACCACTTCTACCAATATTAGTTGTAATAGCAACACGACAATTTATATGAGTAAATAAATAGCAAATATTGTTTATATTTATAAATATCGCTTTTTACGATTGTGCGAGAAAAACCTTTATAAGTAGGATTAAAAACTTTTCTAATATAATGCGCAAAGTGAGGGTTAGAAGAAAAACTATAAGGTAAGCACATAACAGTAATCATTTTTTCCAATTCTTCCCGATCTTTTTTTGGATCATAATATAAAATACCACCGGTAACAATGTTAATTCTTAGTTGAAATTGATTTGACCTGGTACTAAGGTTAGCCAGACTAGGTACACTTGTCCCCTCGGACAAATCTTTCAGACAAAGATATCTAATTTTATCTTGAGGGTGTAGCAATATGTGTCTAGCCAAACTTCTCGTCTCCCCGACCTCCAACATATTTTAAAGCTAACTCTTTGCCACAAGTTTTACACTTAGCCCTATTTTTTTCTCTTAGTTGAGTAAAAAATGGCCAAACAATAAATGTTTTGCTCCATTTAGAAGGTTGTCTAGAAAAAGTAGGGGCAGTAACATGAGGGTCAGACGGGGCATCATTTGGATTATTATTAGTTGGGTTAACTTCAGGAGCATAACTAGTGAGTGTATCGTCATCCGGTTGCATTTCATCAATATCTATTTCTTCATCATCATTTTCATCAATAGTTAGATTACCATAAAGAGCATTCATATATTCATGGTTTAATTGTTCACCGGGTGCAATATTATGGCAAAATTGACTCTTCGTAAATTGTAATAAACTATTATCGCTATCAAGAATAGAAGGTGTAGGACGGCTAACAGGTTTGGGTCGGGGAGCCGGGGGAAGTAGAGGAGGAACATATTGGCCATTAGATTCACCACTCTTGGATTTTCCCTTATTTTTACTAAATATTTTATTTAAGGAATAAGCCATCTTAATAAATCAAGCAATACAAAGTAAATAAAACAACAAAACTATAATATTAAAACTTAAAAGTTGGAACGAGTTTACTGAATTGACGAAAAACTTGTTGAAAATTAATTATCGTTGAAGACTTCAATTCACCAACTTCACAATTTTTCATAAATTGTAACAATAAAGTAAACAATTATAGAAGAAAATTAGAGAGAGATTGAGAGAGGTTGATGATTTTGTGAGAAAAATAAAAGAATGAGGGGGTATTTATAGTTGAAAATAGGAAAAAAGTATAATTATAAAAAGTTTGGGGTTAAAACAAAGTTTGGGAAGGAGGAAGGGGGAGGGGTTAAATGGCTATTTTGTAAATAACCACCGACTATTTTGATAAAAGAAACGACTACATTTTAAATGCCCAAACGGGCATATTTTTTTCTAAATTAGAGTCGTTGGGACCGTTTAGGCCCGCTAGGACCGGTCCCGGTCTCAAACGGTCCGGTCTTGCGGATCTCAAGCTAAGGACCGACCCACTTGCCATGCCCACCTCCCCCGGTCCGGTCTTAAACGGTACGACCTGTTTAGGCATACTACCCACATGAGCCGCGGTCCTGGACCGGCCCACTTGCCAACCTTACTGTCAGGTGGGCCTCTTTTATGCTTATTTTCACCCTTCACGCGCTCTTAGGTGACTTATTTCACACAATATGCCACATAAGCGACGCGTGGGGGGGGGGGGGGAAGGGGGGGGAAATAAAAATATACATATGTTTATG
>ML273705.1:0-32033 GCA_005239495.1 Nicotiana undulata | reverse complement strand
GGGGGGGGGGGGGGGGGTAGGTAGGGAAATGACAAATATCATATAGTTTATGCGAGTTTGAGGGTATTAACTCTTTTCTCTTTGGTAAATAAAATATTAGATAAATTAACCTTAAAAAATTACGGTTCGAAGTACAAAGCATTCCGCAGTTATCCAAAAATCGGGAAAATATCGTACCCCAAGGGATGTAATATAGATGGTCTACTCTAATGCAAGTATCAATGACTACTTTCACGGCTCGAACTGGTGACCTATATTATATTATGTATAATTAATAACAATATATGTATATTGGATCAGTAATATAAATATTTTTGGTTTCACCAAAAAATTGCAATAAACACTATATAATATTATGCATATCCAATTATGCGCATATATAAGGTGTTTGAATAATTTTTCCATTTTATAAGGTGTTGAGTATTCATAGTTTTGAAAAATGCTACATATCATCAATGCCCGAAGTCCTAAGGATACATGATCTGATTCAATACCAATTGATAAATGACAGATTAAATAAATGAATTAAACGGTAAGATAAATCAAACCAGTATTATGGCAATTCGTCGACCTCGATAGGGAGCAGACTCGAGGTCAAATGTTAAGAGTAATAAGAACAGTAGCAAAAATGTAAGCAAGTAAAGAGTAGCGTAGTATTATTTCTCAGTAAGTGTATGTGATGGTTACAAATTAACATGGTTCCTCTTTATATAGTGGAGGAATCCTAAATAAGGTACAACTCTAATTTCGGAAACAAAATCCACGATTGATGTCAATAACAGTTAGCAGTTTCGTCACTCCCGAGATTCCCGCCGAAATCTATGTTCGATCGCTAATATCTCGTTGTTCCGTTTCTCGATGTCTGTATGCCCGATTGCGACCCTTCGGTCTTCGTATCTTTGAGCTCGAGATCGCTTTATCATGAGCTTAATCTCAAGGCAGTTCCTCAAGCCCATAAAATCGGACATAGTCGATTTTAACCGTATAGAGATAGTCTCCGCGTTTCTTAGAATAAAATTATAAGAAACGATTTGAGCCTCGATTCCTTTTCCCCTCGATCATGATGTCGTCTTCGTGACGTAAGCGATGGATGTGACCGAAACGTCCCGTCGGTTCGATTCCCCAAATCATCAATACGTGTCAGGCGTCGGTTAGCCATTAGTGCTAGCGAACCGTCGCCTCAAGCCTATAAATATCGTCTCCTTTATTGTTTCAAACTTTACTTTTGCTTTGATCAGAACTCTCAAATTTCAGACCCTTCTTATATTCCTTCTGTTGTCGCTTGCTACGCCGTCGTTGTTTTAACCGGATCCACCAATTTCATACCTTTCTTCGACCTTCTATACATATACAAATGGTGAAAACTTCCAAGACTGTCTCACAAAAAGATAAGGCTTCATCTTCCTCCTCCCGACCGGCCGGCGATAAAACGCCGGTGGAGTCGGCACCCCACGAGTATGTTTCGGGCCCATGTGTTTTGAAATCTGACTTCAAAGTCGAGAACCCCTCATTCGTATCGGGCCGATGCAAACGTGTGTCGATGTACATGTGTTTGATTATGAAGAGCCACATCGAGGCCATGAAAAAGGACTCCAAATAGGGTGTTGAGGTAGTGGTGCGCATTCCTACCCCTAAAGAGAGCATCACCACACACGTGAAGGTACGAAGGTCCTACACGTGAAGGTCCCGTCGACCCCATGATTTTTTACTTCTGCAGAAGGTACGAAGTCACACATGGTCAGATCCACCCTTCATTATCACACATAGTAATCATGTTGCGCTTTTTCTCCAACGAGGTAGGCGGTTGGAGTTCACTCTGAATCACCTTATACGATTGTAACGGCCTCGACTCTATCGAGGGATAATTAAGCTTCAATGTCGGGCAACAGAGACTTTATTCTCGAGCATCGACGAGGATAAAGATGGAGGCTGGATGAGCTGATTCACACGGGTGAGGACTTGTGATATAATACCAAAGGAGAAGATGCCATTCCCTGAGGAATGGAACCTCGATTGTAAGTGAATCTTTATATCTAGATTTTTATGTTTCTTTTAATTTTGCCTAATATTACCCTTTAACATACAGTTGTCTCTTGGATGCCTCAAACGGTGCCCAATCTTGAAGATTGGGTCCAAAAGCTTGCTTCTACTTCTACTCGCGTCGAACGAGCATGGCTGGATTTGGGAAAGGGCAGGTGGGAGGCCAAGAACCATGGTAAGGATCTCTTCCTATGTATTCTGAAGTAACTACATGCTTTGTTCATTACTAATCTTACTTCATGCGGGTCTGACCAAAGATGCCATTATGAGGCTTTCAAGTTAGAGAGGAGAAGCCAAGTCCCCGACTCCGAAGACGGAAAAAGATAAGAAGAGAAAGGGTGCCTCGCAGTCCGAGGTTCCTAAACCCAAATCTCGAAGGGTCAGGAGAAAAACGGTCGCTCTCTCGGCAGGCACGGTTCAAAAACTGAGAGATGAAGATGAGGAAGAAGAAGAAGAAGATACTTCGACACTGAAGGTGCAACCCAGGAAGGTCGTTGAAGTCGCCCCGCCTTCCGAGATGCCACCTGCTATAACCGAGCCTCGTATCTAGGAGGTTTTGAAGAAAAATTCGGGCATGAATCTCGGGTCTCTAGAAGTGGAGGTTGTTTATCGATAAACAACTTCTACACCAGGCGGGGCCGATTCCGAAACTAAAATATCGATTAGAGCGTCCCGAGCGACTCACTCAAGGCCATGACAATAAGTCAACTGCCTTCATTGTCGGTCTTTTATGAAGAAGCAATAAAGGAGGCCCGGGGGCTTAAGACTCCCGAGATTGGCAGAGGCTCTAGCGTAGGTGATTCTTTCCGGTTGNAAAGCCCCGAGGGGTGGCGGGGCTCTATTGTTTGGTTTTTTTTTCGGTTTTTGTGGGGGGGGGGGGGGGTCAATGATGCCTCTTACATTAATGATGCTTCGATCCTTATGGCGGAAGCTCATCGTCTCTTTTCTCGGGTAAGTACCAGCCGTTTGTCGGTTACTTTTCTTCGCCTTTTTCCTTACAAATCTAACTTGTGTTTTCTTCCTTGTATATGCCTCTACTAAATTCCGAGCTGACCTTAGTCAGTGTGAGGCCGAACTTCAGAAGGTCTCGAAAGAGAGAAATGCCCTGAAGATACCTTGTGGAAAAAAGGACGAGGTCATAAAGGACCTTCAAGAGAACCTGGCCGAGTCTCGTGAAGAGGAGGCCGACTTAGACAAGCAGGTAAACACCCTCCTGATAAATTATAGAATCAACTCAACTGTGGAAGATAATACTTCACTCTCTCAGTTGCAGCAGAAGGTAGAGAGGATCGAGTTGCTCCGGGCTAAGGTTGATTAGGTCAAGGCCGATTATGATCGGTGGAAAGGGTGATGCCCCCCAATATTCGAGATTGATTGCAAAGAAGTCTTGGATGCTATTGAACTATCCCCAGGTAGCACATAGTTGTTGTCTCATTAAAAATCTTGCCGGAAAAACCCATTTGGGATAAAAACCGATCTAAGGGAAAAAGAGTGCAACGCGTACTTTAAAACCTTCGATGTCTTAGGTCGAACTCCTGCAATGAGTTAGTTCCGAATATGTATATAAACGAAAGAAAAGAGAAAATCATACCTTAGCAATAGTATCGCTTAATAAGTGATATGTTCCGGTTATTCGGCAGCGGTTCGTCGTTCATTGTTCCGAGTTTGTAAGATCCTTTTCCGACTATGTCGAGGATTTGGTAGCGTCCTTCCCAATTAGGGCCCGGTTTCCCTTCATTAAGATCTCGAGTGTTGATGGTGACCTTTCAAAGGACTAAGTCACCGACTCTGAAATGTTGAAGGTTGGTTCTTCTATTGTAGTACCTTTTGATTCGTTGCTTTTGTGCTACCATTCGAACGAGTGCAACTTCTCATTTTTCATCTAACAACTCGAGGATGGTATTCATGGCCTCGCGGTTTGATTCCTCTGTTACATGTCGAAACCTGGCACTGGGCTCTCCGACTTCGACCGGTATCTAGGCTTCAGAGCCATATACTAAGGAAAACGGGGTTTCTTCTGTACTGGACTTTGATGTCGTTCGATATGCCCATAGGACTTCGGGCAATATTCCCCTCCATTTCACTTTAGCTTCATTTAGCCTTTTCTTCAAGTTTTGGATGATAGTCCTGTTTGTTGACTCGGCCTGTCCGTTCCCACTAGGGTGATACGGTGTCGATAGTATCCTCTTTATTTTATGATCCTCGAGGAACTTCGTTATCTTGCTTCCGATGAACTGTTTGCCATTGTCACATACTATTTATGCGGGTATCCCAAATCGTCATGCGATGTGATCCCGTATGAAGTCTATCACTTCTTTTTCCCTGACTTATTCGAAGGCCTGTGCTTCAACCAATTTAGAGAAGTAGTGAGTCATAAATAAGATAAACTTAGCTTTACCTGGTGCCGATGGAAGATGGGCGACGATGTCTATTTCCCATTTCATAAATGGCCACGGGGATATGACCGAGTGAAGTTGTTCGCCAGGCTGGTGGATCATCAGTGCAAACCTTTGACATTTATCACATCTTCGAACGAACTCCTTAGAGTCTTTTTCTATGCTATCCCAGTAATATCCTACTATTGTGACTTTTTGAACGGGTGACTCGGCGCCAGAATGGTTCCCACAAGTGCCTTCGTGGATTTCTCGCAGAACATAGTCAGTATCTCTCGATCCTAAGCACACTGCCAATGGACCATCGAACGTTCTTTTGTATAATGTTCCGTCTTCGTCTAATGTGAAACAAGCGGCTTTAGTCCGTAAGGCCCTCGATTCTTTGTGATCCGATGGAAGCTTTCCTTCTTTAAGTACTCAATGCATTTATTTCTCCAGTCCCAGGTTAAGCTCGTAGAATATATTTCAGCATGCCCTTCCTCGATCACAGACCTCGAGAGCTGGACGACAGTCCCCGAGCTGATCTCATCTTCGTCGGCCGATGATATTAAGTTGGCAAGTGCATCGGCCTCGGTGTTTTGTTCTCGAGGCATATGTTGTAAAGTCCACTCTTTAAAACGGTGCAAGGTTACCTACAATTTGTCTAAGTACCTTTGCATCTTGTCCTCTCGAACTTCGAAGGTTCTATTTACCTGGTTAACTACCAGTAGAGAGTCGCATTTAGCTTCGACGACCTCCGCTCCCAAGATTTTAACTAGCTCGAGACCTGCAATCATGGCCTCGTACTCGGCCTCGTTGTTAGTAAATCTGGAAGTTTTAATAAATTGTCTAATAATGCTGCCCGTGGGCGATTTCAAAACAATGTCGAGCCTGGACCCTTTCACATTCGAGGCACCATCCGTGAAGAGGCTCCACCCCCGATGATGTACCTGATTTTAGTAGAAGTTCCTTATCCACTCCAGGTACAAGGGTTGGCGTAAAATCGGCCACGAAGTCTGCCAAAATTTGAGACTTCATGGCTGTTCGGGGTTGATATTCGATATCGTACCCGCTGAGTTCGACGACCCATTTGGCCAATCGGCCCGATAATTCGGGCTTGTGCAAAACATTTCGGAGTGGATAAGTGGTTATCACGCATACAGGGTGACACTGAAAAATAATGCTTTAATTTTCTAGACGCGCTTATTAATGCAAGTGCCAATTTCTCTAAGTGTGGGTACCTAGTTTCAGCATCTCCTAAGGTTCGACTTACGTAATAAACATGGAACTGCACACCTTGCTCTTCTCGAACCAAAACACCACTTACCGCTATCTCGGACACCGCCAAGTACAAGTAAAGCTTCTCATCTGCCTTCGGAGTGTGGAGCAGATGTGGACTCGATAAGTATCGTTTCAATTCCTCCAATGCCTGTTGACATTGTGGAGTCCATGCGAAGTCATTTTTATCTTTGAGTAAGGAGAAGAACATGTGGCTACGATCCAATGACCTCAAAATGAACCGACCCAAGGCAGCTATTCGTCCGGTCAACCTTTGACGGCCTTTACACTGTCTACGACGGGCGATGTCCTTGATGGCCTTAATCTTATCGGGGTTGATCTCGATTCCCCGATTTGAGACCATGAAGCCGAGGAATTTTTCATGTTGTACTTCCTCAAGATTTCGAATATTTCCTGCAAATGAGCCAAATGGTCCTTTGCGCGCAAGGACTTAACTAACATATCATCAATGTAAACTTCCATTGATATACCTATTTGTTCTTCGAACATTTTGTTAACTAGGCGTTGATACGTTGCTGATTCATCAATGGAAGTGTTTTTCAATGTGTGTATATATATAATAATAATAACTACACGAGAAATAGATTTTTTTGTGTCATAAAAGTAGGAATATATTACAGAAAAAGAAATAGAGTTAATAAGTCATTACAATACTATTGGTGTCACTTAGCACACTAAAATTTCCAAGATATGCTAAATGCTTAATTACACTATTCAAAATAGAGTAATTAAAAGTACAATAGAAAGTCTTTGTGTGCTTAATTGTATGAAATAAAATATGGAAGTAATTTTTATGTCTAGAAAAATATTTTAAACATTAAAAACATCTAAATATTTGTTGATATAAATCATCATTACAAATAAACTTTGAAAAGATAAAAATTATGCATTATCACTACATATAAGAGAAAATGACAAAAATAATCTCTTATGTAGATTTAAAATGATCGGCTAAATATGATTCTAAATAATTTTGATATCTTAAATTTGTTAAACTATATACCTTTGATTGTCAATATTTAATGAATTTTTATTTGTTAGATTTAAAAGGAACTACAAATATAGTATAATTTTTACCACTATATTTCCAGATATATATATGTTTTTTTTTTCTTAGTTAAATCTGTTATCCAATAGGGCCAAACGTGACTGCTGGACAAGAGGGCAAGCAAGAATTACATTTACCGCACAAGTCGCAGCTTGAATGCGATATAAGTGGCAGTTTACTACTCGCATTTGGAATACGACTATAAGTAGCGTTCCCTGAATACGACTTATATTATTTGGCGAATGCGATTTATAAGTTATAGTGTTCCGGTACGATTTACGACTCATCAATTTCGTGAGGATTGAAATTTGGATAACTAAAATCATTTCTTTCTGAACACCTTGTTTGAATGATTGTTACACGTCGTTTCATAATATATTATATTACACTGTATCATTATTAACATAATGTTTGAAACTATAATACGGGATAAATTATTATATAAAAAGGTAGGGTAAATAATAAAATAAAATTATTTAATAATAATAAAGGTGAGTTGAGAGCAAAAGATAAGGTAACAACGTGACCACACCGAATCGATCGTTACATAAAATGACACATTTCATCGTTACATAACGACAGATTTAACGATACGATACTATAAAAGTTAAGTAACAATCAAAACAAGTATCATATTTAAAATAACAATATGATACAATACGACGAGTGTGTTTGGTATGACGGAAAATGTTTTCCGTGGAAAATGTGAAAACATTTTCTTAAGAGTATTCATAAATAATTTTGATACAATAAACATGAAACCATAAACTGTCAAACCAACAACTTTCCGAACCCACAAATTTCATAAACTTCTGAACAAATTTTCGAACCGTAAACTTTATAATTTCTAAACCCTTAAACTTCGAAACACATAAACCTCCGAACTCATAAATTTGGAACTTGTAAAATTTTGAACCTATAAACCGAAAGACGAAAAAAGTAAAAATTACAAAAAAGTTATAAAAAAAAATCTTGTGCGGGGTGGAGGCGGGTGCAGGAAAAAAAAAATAGAAATTTTAAAATTATAAAAAAAGTATAAAAAAAAATTTGTGCGGGATTGGGGGCAGGGGAGGGGTGAGGGAAAAAACAGAAATTTTAAAATAAAAAGAAAAGTAAAAATAAATATTTTTTAGGGGGATTGGGGGTGGGCGGTGGGGGTGGGATGAGTCGGTGAGGGTAAAAAATAGGGTGGTAAGATTGAGAAGGAGTTTTGGAGAATGTTTTTCCTATTCTCGATAGAGAAACTATTTTCTTCCAATTACAAAAAAATAATTTGTTGAGTAAAATATTTTTTAATATATTTAAGCAAACAAAATATGGAAAGATTGTAATTCGTACCAAACACACCCACATCTAAACAAATTTGCAGAATTAAGGTATTAAAAATTTGAAAAAATTCCCATGTCCAAACGGGCTCTTAAAGAGCATAACTTGAAAAACACTTCAGGTCGGATTCACTTCCATTTGGAGATTATCGAAACCAGGATATGGCCGGAGAAGATAAACACAGTAAATCTCTCTTTCCCTTCTCATACCATATAATATTATTTTATTTATAATTTACACTCCGAGCAAAATTGAAGGAAAAATTATTCATTTTCTGTAGGTTCTGCGAAGAGAGTCGCAGTCATTGGTGCCGGCGTCAGGTTTGTTGATTTTACAATTCTCTTTCAAAATTGCTTCTGTAGCTTTTGCAATTGTTATATTCCGTAAATTACTCTTGTCTTGCATGTTCTGCTGTTCTAGTTTCTGCAATTGTTCCATCTCATGAGTTAAATTTACCTAGTTTTACGATAATTAAAAAACAAAGTTAATTAACCGAGTTCTGCTATTCTTTTGTCATTGCTCATGGATAATATAGCTAAGAATGCAAGTTTATGTTCATTCAAACTTCAAAGTTATTAGATGCCTCATATATGATAATTAATTGAAGCGATGTTGACTGATCATATTTGCTGCTGAACCTTCTTCTGGTATTAAACTATGAAAGGTTTAAATTTTATGGATTGATGCTGTAAATTAACATTCAGGAAAATTAAGAGCCCATCGACGCGTGAATTTAGTAACACAAGTACACAACCCTGGTGTATCGGTAAAAAAAAAGGTCTCACACGTAAGCTGACTCTTGACAACTCAGCCAGCTACGTGGATCCAGGAAAACGCGAGGGCTGGATATGATTGTATAAAGAGAAACGGAACAAAGAGGCACGGTTCAATAAGCCTTTGAGTTCATCAGCTACGGGGAACTCAACCTAATCAAGACGAGGAAGAGGCACGGTCAGAGTGAATCCGGACAGAGCTACGGGTTGATTCGAGAATCCTCAATTAATGACCTATACGTTATGTAACTTCCACACAACAGTTACAGTTACCCTTTGTAACACCTCATTAATGTAGTAATTAGTCATTAATGAACGATCATTGCAAGAATCGAACGTTATATTAAGAAACCCCCTATATAAAGGAAGGGAATGTAACTTGTAATGGGCATCTGGACTTTGAATACAACCTACTTTACTTTTCCGCATATCATACTATTGTCTTTTACTTATTCCTCTTTATTCAATATAATTTCTTTGATTATCAGTAACCCGCGTTCATCCTAAAAATAGCTTTGGTCAAAGGATTTAGTTCTTTGGTTAAACAAATTGGTTCCGTTACCGGGAATCTGATAACCTTTGTTCACTTTTCTATTGATTTCCTCTAAAACGATGTCGAACTCCAACGACAACAACATACAGAGGAATGGAACCCCCGTTCCATCACCTTAAGAAACCTCTCGTGGTTCAAGGGAACCATCCCCAGAAAGATCTGACAACAACCGCAATGATAATGAGCAAACGGTAGAACAAGATCGAATGAAACAAATGATTGCAGAGTACGTGGGACAAACTTTGCAAGAATTTGCAAGGGGACTACCAGCAACACCACCTGCATCACTGACACCACCTCCAAACAATACAGTCACAGGGGAAAATCCTCAGTCTGGATTGGTAAACTCGGCAAGGGGCGACACCCCTAACGAATCTCTGGAAGCGAGACCAGGTATGACTAATAACTCTGAATTACAAAATTTACTACTAACCATGCAGAAACAGATGAAGGAACAGAACGATCGAATCGAGCAAATTCCTGGAGTACCGCCTATTATCAAAGGCATTGATGTTGATAGGTATTCTCAACAACCTTGGAAGCCAAGTGCAGCACCCTTGCCTATACCCAAGAAGTTTAAAATGCCTGACGTTCCCAAATATGATGCAACAACTGACCCACGTGACCATGTGACCGCTTTCATTACTGGAGTAAAGGGCAATGACTTAACAAAACAGGAGATTGAATCAGTCCTTGTCAAAAAATTTGGAGAAACACTCACCAAAGGAGCCCTAACCTGGTATTCTCTTCTCCCTGAAAATTCTATTGACTCTTTTGCTGAGCTTGCAGATTCATTTATAAAAGCACACTCTGGTGCACAAAAAGTTGAGAAAAGAATGGAAGACATATTCAAAATAAAGCAAGGAGACACGGAACTACTCCGCGAATTTGTAGACAGGTTCCAACGAGAAAGAATGCAATTACCCAGGGTGCCTGATAATTGGGCAGCCATGGCATTTGCAAGTAACCTAAATGATAAAAGCTCGGAAGCCACGAGACGACTCAGAGAAAGTCTAAGAGAATTCCCAGCTACAACGTGGAATGATGTATATAACCGGTATAGCACTAAACTCAGAATAGAAGAAGATATCATTGCTCGTTCGAGAGATGAAGATCATTCCAGATCCAGACGTCCTGAATCAGACAGGAGATCAGGTAAAAACAGGTACGATCCTTACTTAGGACCCTCGGGACGTGAAACTCGTCCCAGGTTCGAAAACACAAGGTCAGACTATAGACCACCAGGAAGAGACGTGGGCTCATCCTCATCTAGATCTAGAAAAGATCGAGATGAACGACCTAGAGGTAATGCCCGAATTGGGGATCATACCTTTAATGTAAGTACTCCTGAACTTGTCTCAATATAAGAAATATGGGAGATAAAGTTAAATGGCCCAAAGAGATGCGATCAAATCCAAATAAAAGGAACCCGGATTTCTGGTGTGAATTCCATAGCGATCATGGGCACAGGACTGCGGATTGCAGATTTTTACAAGGTGAAATAGAACATTTATTAAACAGGGCTATTTAACAGAATTGTTTAGTGATAAAGGTAAACAAGCATATATGAATGACAGGCAGGAGCCCCCAAAGCCTCCTTCTCCAAAGCGAACCGTCAATGTGATACATGGAGGAGAAGAAGTAAACGGAATAGTTTGCCAATTATCATCAAAGGTCACAATTACCCACGGAAAAATCCAACCGAAGATGAAATAACTTTTGACGACGCAGATTTTGGTGGACTAATGCTTCCCCATAATAATGCTCTGGTAATATCCCTACTCATTCATGACACTAACATTAAAAGAGTGTTGATCGATCCAAGTAGTTCAGTTAATATCATCTTGTTAAGAGTCGTGGAAGAAATGCTCATGGGAAATCAGGTGATCCCAAAGGAACGAGCCATATCAGGGTGTGATAACTCTACGGTAATAACCAAAGGAGAAATCGAACTTAGCACTTACGCTGAGGGAGTAACTAAGAACACCAAATTCCAAGTCATTGATACTGACATGGCTTATAATGTGATTATGGGAAGGCCTTGGATCCATGACATGAAAGCAGTACCATCCACCTTACATCAGGTAATCAAATTCCCCTCAAAATGGGGAATCAGACAAATTAGAGGTGATCAACAGACCTACAGAAATATAAATTCCGTGACACTTTATAACAAAAAAGGGACGGAAGAACCAGAAGATAGAGAAATCTTTCAAGCAGATGTCACTGGCCAAACATGTACGAAAAAACTACTAACCAAATAGGTACGAAAGAAGTAAATATTCAAACAGGTACGGGAAGAGATACCCACGAGAAGGTGGATCCAGTCACCACGGGAGATGCGTAAGATCATATAGATGTGGACTCTAGACCGGACGTCATTCATGAATCGGAAGAAGACGAACACATCAAAACAACTACGGAAGAGCTCGAAGTTGTTCCATTGTTTGAACAAAAACCTGAACAGAAGGTGTATGTAGGCACGAGGCTGAGTCCCAATCGAAAAGGTACGTTAATTGATTATTTAAAAGCTAACGCAGATTGCTTTGCGTGGTCCCACTCAGATATGACAGGTATTCCACCCGAAGTGATGACTCATAAACTAAATGAAGATCCATCCTTCGTACCTGTTAAGCAGAAGAAAAGAAAGCAAGGACCATTCAAGAATCAAGTAATTGACGAAGAGGTACAAAAACTCTTGAAAATTGGTTCGATACGAGAGGTAACGTACCCTAACTGGTTAGCTAACACTGTGGTGGTACCTAAAAAGAATGGCAAATGGAGGGTATGTGTAGATTATACTGATTTAAATAAAGCATGCCCCAAAGATTCATTCCCATTACCGCATATAGATCAAATGATTGATGCTACCGCATGTCATGAATTATTAAGCTTTCTAGATGCATATTCTGGTTATAATCAGATTAAAATGGATCCCTCATACGAGGAAAAAACCTCCTTCATTACGAACATGGGAACTTACTGCTATAAAGTCCTGCCCTTTGGCTTAAAAAATGCTGGAGCAACCTATCAAAGGCTAGTGACTAAAATGTTCCAAGAACATCTGAGAAAAACGATGGAAGTTTACATTGATGATATGTTGGTAAAATCAACACGGGCGGAAGACCACTTCCAGCATCTCTCTATTACTTTTGACATTTTACGCAGGTATAACATGAAGTTGAATCCAAAAAAATGCGCTTTGGAGTACAATCAGGTACATTTTTAGGTTTCCTTGTATCAAACAGAGGAATAGAGGTAAATCCTGCTCAAATTAAAGCTATAGAAGAAATACCTGATATACTAACAAACAAAAAAGAAGTTCAAAGACTGACAGGAAGAATAGCGGCTTTGGGAAGATTTATTTCCAGGTCCTCCGAAAAAAGTTATAAATTCTTTTCATTTCTCAAAAAGCAAAATCAGTTCGAATGGACTGAAGAATGTCAGCAAACCCTCAGGAATTTGAAGGATTATCTATCAAAACCTCTGCTTCTGTCAAAGCCAAAAGAAGGGGAAAGATTGTACATCTACCTAACTGTCTCAGAATTGCTGTAAGTGCAGTACTGGTATGAGAAGACAAAGGTAAGCAATCACCTATTTATTACGTAAGTAAAACTTTACTAGATGCTGAAACCAGATATCCACATCTAGAAAAGTTAGCTTTAGCCTTAATAATGGCATATAGAAAATTACGACCCTATTTTCAATGTCATCCAATCATTATTGTGACTTCTTATCCTTTAAGAAATATATTGCATAAGCAAGAACTGTAAGGAAGATTAGCCAAGTGGACCATAAAATTAAGTGAGCATGAAATAATATTTCAGCCTAGGACTGCAATTAAGTCGCAAATATTAGCTGATTTTGTTGCTGACTTTAGTAATAACATTGTTCCTGAAGTAGAAAAGGAGTTACAGTTCTTTAACGGTGCTAATCCGGGTCTATGGACCCTATTTACGGATGGCTCTTCCAATATAAAAGGTGTCGGTTTAGGCAGTCTTAATATCACCCACGGGTGAGAAGACACGGTAAGCTATTAAATGTTCTCCTATAACTAACAATGAAGCAGAGTACGAAGCTGTCATTGCATGTCTAGAACTTGCACGAGAACTCTCAATTGAGCAAAGCGTAATCAACAGCGATTCCCAACTGGTAGTAAATCAAATGCAGGGGACTTACATCGCTCGAGAGACTCGGATGCAACAATATCTAGAAAGAGCAAGAGAGCTCGTAAGACAATTCAAAACATGGAAGGTAATACAAATACCTAGAGAGGAAAATACAGAGGCAGACGCATTAGCAAACCTCGCAGCAGTTACAGAAGTAACAAATAAACACAATACAATCGTCGTCCATCTATTCCATGCAACAATCGACCAGGACAGAAATGAGGTAACTTTCAACAATTTAACCTGGGATTGGAGAAACGAAATTCTTAATTTTTTGCAGAATAGTACCGTACCTGAAGACAAGAAAGCAACTCAAGCACTTCGCCGCAAAGCTGCACGGTACTGTCTCATTCGCAACTCATTGTATCGCAAGATGTTCAGAGGACCTTTAGCTAAATGCCTCGGACCTAATCAAACGGAGTTCGTGATAAGAGAAGTCCATGAAAGACATTGTGGAAATCATTCGGGAGCAAGATCCTTGGTAAAAACCCTAATCAGAGCCGGGTATTATTGGCCTAAGATGGAAGAGGATGCCGAAAACTTCGTATCCAAATGCGACAGGTGCCAGAGGTTCGCCAATAATATGCATCGACCAGCAGAACTATTGCATCCAATCATATCCCCATGGCCCTTCATGAATGGGGTATGGATATAGTGGGACCCCTTCCCCCAGCTAAAGGACAGGTGCAGTTTCTACTCGTGCTTACCGATTATTTCACAAAATGGGTAGAAGCAGAAGCATTCAAACAGGTGCGGGAAAAAGAAGTTAAAAGCTTCTTATGACGAAATATAATATGCCGCTTTGGGATCCCGAAGGAGATCGTATGTGATAATGGCCCACAATTCATAGGTTCTCAAATCACGGAATTCTTTGAAAGCTGGCAAATTAAACGAATTACCTCAACGCCATATCATCCCGTGGCTAATGGTCAAGCTGAGTCAACGAATAAAATCATCATCAACAATATAAAGAAGCGGTTAGATAAAGCCAAAGGAAATTGGCCTGATGAATTACCAGCAGTATTATGGGCAAATAGAACAACATCAAAAACGTCTACGGGAGAAAATCCTTTCGCACTTGTTTATGGCTCAGAAGCCTTAATACCCGTGGAGATTGGCGAACCAAGCATAAGGGTTATAACAGCTACGGAAGAAACAAACGACGATGAATTAAGGACCAATGCTCGAACCACGAAGGGAAGCAACATTAATACGGATGGCAGCTCAAAAGCAAATCATAGAGCGATACTATAACCGTAAAGCTCATCTCAGATACTTCAAGATTGGGGACTTCGTACTCAAAAAAGTCTTTCAATCGACAAAAGAAGCAGGCGCAGGAAAGCTAAGTCCGAATTGGGAAGGACCTTACAAAGTTCGAGGCATAGCTGGGAAGGGTGCCTATGAGTTGGAAGCCATGGACGACAGAATCCTACCAACAAGCTGGAACGCCATCCACTTGAAGAAGTACTACTTCTAATGAAAAGAAGTATCCCCGGTCAGGTATCACATGTTCGATTTTATTTTGAACATTTAAAGTTTTACTAACTTTCTTAGATGATAGGCATAAAGCTAACCCATCACCAGATGATGATATTAGACCTGCAAAGACGCGAGGAAATACCACAATTCCCGGTCTAGGGTTACACTTTCTGATGGACGTTTTAAAGGGTTAAGCAGTCATCATCTAAAAAACTATATACCTTCGAGTCCCGTACGTTTTTCCTTTTCAGGAAAAGGACCACAAGGAAGGAATAATCAAGTGCTCGAGATTTCATTCTTCAAAGCTCAAACACTTGGGGGCTATACAGTATGGAAGGCTAAAACGAAGCAAAGAAGACTATCGGAAAGTCAAAGCTCGAGCCTGAAGAACCATCTACCCAACAAGTCAAGTGATACGAGCAAAATTGAAGAAACTGAAGACCTAAAATTCAAAAACCTTCGAACAATGTTCAGGTTGAAGGGCAAAGTAATAGCTACGAGAAAAAAAAAAAATGCACATCTTTGTACTTATTCAAAACTGTTGAAAACAGTTAAGGGTAAAAGATCATCATCATTGTACTCAGTCAAAAAAAATAAAAAAATGTTGTAATTAAAAACAGTTACGAAATCTTTGTACTCATATAGAAAACTGTTATCAAATAAAACAGTTACGGATGAAAAAACATTTCTCTTGTACTTATTAAAAAACTGTTGTCAACAAAAACAGTTACGGACAAAAGCCCCTAATCATTATGAAAACTGTTACTAATGAAAAACAGTTGTTTCCTTGTATTAATTCGAAAAAACTGTTACCTATGAAAAACAGTTATGAAATACAAGTGTATATCAAATCTGTTAAAAGAAAACAGTTGCAACATGAGTTTTAGACGATAATCGAAACACATGTAAAATGTCGTGGAAGTTCAAACAAAAAACTTCCCTCAAGAAACATTCTTAAACATGTGAGAAATTCCTATCACTCTATTGCATTACTATGAAGTTGAGACGTCTTCTTTATTAAATTTCAGTCAAAAAGGGCCCTCTTTTATAAGTAAAGCCTATTATAAACAAGGCTTACAAACACCGTGCCTACTATGAAAAGGCTCGAGTGATTTTAGCATCTTCAGGCGAAAGTTTAGATGTACAACTAAAAACCTCAAAAATCAAAACATGCAAAAGACTTGAGAATGAAACAAAAGCTCAAAACAGAAAAGTCATATTTTGCATATATATATATATATATATATATATATATCAAAAAAAAAAAAGAGCGGCTAAGTAAGAACTAAGTACTAACTAGTACTTAGCCGCATATATAATTTTTACATTTAAAGGTGCCCTTAAGTTGTCAGTTGGAGACTTTAGCAAGATCCAAATTTACCCCCGATGGAGCTGGGGGTAACCACCAATCCAATAATAAAAAAAGAAAGAGAACCAAAACTTTAATATTCTTGAGGAGGAGGATTGACTTCTTCATCGGCAGAAAGAACGGGAGCAACTTGGGACGGAGAAGCATGAGCGGCAGAAGTCTCACCATCAGGCGAAGAGAGGTTAAGACCTTGTTGAGCCTTCTCCATGGCTTCCTTGGTTTTAGCTATTTCAGCACTAAGGTCGAAACCCTCTTGACTCATTTCCGTCAATGTGTCAATGCTCACATCGACATTAGCCGCTTCTTCGAGATCTTCGTAATCTCTTGCCCATATTTGAAGCTCGGCCTTTAGCCCATCCTTCTCCGCTTCAGCAGCCTTCAAAGGCACAATCGAGTCCTCCAGAGTTTGGACTCTATCTAATGCATTACGCAGTTCTTCTTGAGTCTGAGAGAGTGATTGTACGAGCTCGCCAGAATGTTCCTCCTTCTGCCCTAGCAAATCTTTCAAGTACCTAATCTCCTCCGAAGCTCGAGACAGTTGTTCAGCAAATGAAGATTCCAAAATACTCTTATCCTTATCAGCCTGAGTTGAAGAAGCCCTCTCCACTGCCAGTTCTGCTGCCATAATTCTCATCTGTCTCTTCAAGGTACTCCTTTCCTCCTCTAAGGCATCTATATCAATTCTTAAACTGTCATACTGTGCCTTCAAGTTGTCGAAATCAGCCCGCAACTCTTTTTTCTCCTGATCCGAATTCGAGATCCTCTTCATAAGCTTCATACCAATAAGATTGATCTACAAGAAACAAACCAATTTGATATGATAAATTATTTGGATATGGTAAAATTTATATATGGAAATGGAATAAATTGCTCCATACCTTCAAGGAGGTGCACAACTTCCTTGGCCCATGTAAGAGCTGTGTGGCTGGCTAACTTGGTTTTCTCCGTGGGACCTATCAAAGGTTTGAGCCACACTTCGGGCTCGCCCGTTTTCTTGAAAAGACTTCCCTCAGCTGGAACTTCTATTATTACCCTCCGCATCTCCCTGCTGGAAGACCCTACTTCCCTAACGGAAGGCACGGAAGCAGGCATAAATGGAACATCAACAGGCACGGAGGGTTGAGGAACTGGAGAAGTCGCGGGCAAAACAACAGGCACGGAGGATTGAAGAGTTGAAGAAACCACGGGCAAAGCAACAACAGAGGCAGTAATAGCCAGTGGAGTGGAAGAGACACGACGGGCAAATGAGACAGCTTCACTTAAAGAAGCAGGAAAAATAGCGGCCAAAGGGACATCATCAGAGGCAAGGTGAAAACCTTCATGAAACAAATACTCTACAGAATCATGAACAGGGGACTGTGAGACATCTTCAGAAGTTTAGGGTCTAACTGCAGACACGGAAGGTAGACTCGTCGTCCAAAACCACCCGTCTTCTTCGTGACCTGTGCACCAAAGCACCCTCCTTTTCTTCTTTTTCTACGGAACGGGATTCACCAACCTTCCTCTTCGAGTAAGACGAACCAACAATAATCTCTTGGGCCTGGGCCAAAGACATCTTCGGAACAGACGTAGCAGACACCCCACGAGCACAAAATCTTATCAGAAAGGGAAAGATTAAGCAAGAAGAAAAAAGGCTCGAGTAAGAAAAGAAGTAAAAACAAAAGCTTCACTTACCGTGGGTCTTCACTTGCCAACCATACTTCCCAGCGAAGTACTTCCAAGATCTTTCTTCCGAAGGAGCAACAAACAACAATTTCTCTACCCAATCACGGATACCGGAGACATTCTCAACATTACCCATGATTACTGAAAGAAGAAGAAACAGATACGGTGTTAATAAAACATCTCAAATCAAAAAGAAGAACAATAAATAAATGTGAGCTAAAATGTACTCACGTGCACGATTCCACTTCTCAGGGAAGGGAAGATTTTCTTCACCCACTAAACCAACAGTGGGTACAACGACGTACCGGAGGTACCAACCTCTGTCCTTATCATCCCAGGGGTTACCAACACTCTTTTACTCTGGCTGCTCAGAGTAAAAACCCCTTGACGAAATAGGACAGGAGAGTAGAGATGAATGAGATGGCTAAAAGTAAAAGGAACCGAGGCTAAAGAAGCTAAACTCCTAAGACATGCGACAACTCGCCACACAAGCGGACCAACTTGTCCTAAGCAAATATTGAAGAAACGACAAAACTCGATTATGACTGGATCAATGGGAGGTCTAAACCCTAAAGTGAAAGGGTACGTATAAACAAAAGAATATCCCGTCTTGTAAGACGTAATTCTTTGATTACTATTCGGAATGTAGACAGGGAAATCAGACCTCCAAAAACATTCCCTACGAACTAGGGAAATCTGACCTTCAGTAATAATGGTTGGGTATCTCTCGACACTATCAAGAGAAGAAGACTGATCCACCAGAACTTGATTGTCCCTAGTAAAGACAAATTCAGCGGGAATAATCTCGTCAACTCTGGGTTCACGAAGGTGTTCATCTCTACCTCTAGACAAAGAACGGGAAGCCCTAGCCCTAGGAGAAACTAGAGACCTGGCAGAAGGAGGGGAAACTATTTGAGAGGAAGAAGAGCCTCTGGAAGGAGTGGATCCTAGACTCCTTAGTCTACCACCCCTCCTACTCCTAGTCGGAGCAGAAGAAGGTGTTAAGTTCTCTACATGTATTACTCTTTTGGGTTGATTTGAAGAAGACATGTTTACAAAAGCAATGAAAAATTCTTTACAAGTAAAAGAGACAGGTTAGAAAGTGTTTCGTGAAAGTAAAGAAAAGAAGAAGGGTATTTATACTTAAGGGCAACCGTCAAACATGAAAAAAAATAAAAAAAAATGATGAAAAGTCATAATGGAAGGTGTCACTTCGGGATTGACGCAGCCGCAAAAAGCCCTAAAAGACGCCGAATAATTGCAGATGCAATCCGAGAAGGACACGTGGTATGGGCATTAAATGGAAGTGACAAACTACGCCTATGTTCATAGAAGGATACAACGTTTCGAGGCAAAGCGGCGGCAAAATATTCCCGCCATAAATGCGTATCCACTTACCAAATATTAATCGATAAATATATGGTAAGTGGGGGGACTATCTATATCGGTAAAAAAAAAAGTCTCACACGAAAGTTGACTCTTGACAACTCAGCCAGCTACGTGGATCCAGGAAAACGCGAGGGCTGGATATGATTCTATAAAGAGAAACGGAACAAAGAGGCACGGTTCAATAAGCCTTTGAGTTCATCAGCTACGGGGAACTCAACCTAATCAAGATGAGGAAGAGGCACGGTCAGAGTGAATCCGGACAGAGCTACGGGTTGATTCGAGAATCCTCAATTAATGACCTATACGTTATGTAACTTCCACACAACAGTTACATTTACCCTTTGTAACGCCTCATTAATGTAGTAATTAGTCATTAATGAGCGATCATTGCAAGAATCGAACGTTATATTAAGAAACCCCCTATATAAAGGAAGGGAATGTAACTTGTAATGGGCATCTGGACTTTGAATACAACCTACTTTACTTTTCCGCATATCATACTATTGTCTTTTAGTTATTCCTCTTTATTCAATATAATTTCTTTGATTATCAGTAACCCGCGTTCATCCTAAAAATAGCTTTGGTCAAAGGATCTAGTTCTTTGGTTAAACACCTGGTACAATCGGTTAAAGACACTGAACAAATTTTGTATATGGTCAATTGATATAACTTAAAGCTGAAACTATAATCTCAGATCGCAATTTGGAAGCAAATATGTCTTCACTTGAATGTAGAATGAAGTCTATGGTAGAGTAAATCGAGGCCTTCCATTAATGACAAAACTGAGTTTGTTACTCTTTTTAAAAAAACATTATTGTTCAGTTATATTTCTTGAGCTTAAAATGGTGTTGCAATATAATGTGTATCATTTTCTAATTTTCTTTTTCTATTTTGATCCTTCAATTTTTAAGTTTTTTTCTAGATGCCTCTAACTTATTTCATATTCAAGTGGGCTTGCTGCAGCATACAAGTTGAAAATCCATGGCTTGAATGTGACAGTATTCGAAGCAGAAGGGAGAGCTGGAGGGAAGTTACGAAGTGTGAGCCAAGATGGCCTGATGTGGGATGAAGGGGCAAATACTATGGTCTGTTAATTTCTAAATTTCCATTGAAATTCTGTGAATGTCAGTGGACTTCCCGATTCTCTGTTTCCAACTTAGATATTCTGTTCTGATTATAGTAAACAAGTGGCTTTTGACATTTTGCAGACTGAAAGTGAAGGTGATGTTACATTTTTGATTGATTCTCTTGGACTCCGAGAAAAACAACAATTTGTAAGACTTTCTGCTTTTATTATTTGTCATTACCTTATAAAAGAAGGCTTTGGTTCATCTTTTGTCCTGTTGAATAAGCTATCACATCGGAAGGTTTGATGAGAAGTATTTCTCCGTGCTTTCACTCTGCAGCCACTTTCACAGAACAAGCGTTACATTGCCAGAAATGGTACTCCTGTACTGGTAAGATTGGCCCATGGCAAGCTTGTTGACTTGCACGTTCCTTCTCAGCGTCACTTGCACTCTTCTGATATGGTGCTTTTGGAGTTTTATGATTAATCATGTCCTAAGGTAGATTTTTAATTTCAGTTACCTTCAAATCCAATTGACCTGATCAAAAGCAATTTTCTTTCCACTGGATCAAAGGTATGTTTGTTATCGGTCATCCTATCTTTCTGATTTAGATACATATTTTGCTAAGTTCATTTTGCATCTGTCAAGTTGCTCCTTTCGGAAGTATCTGTGAAACATCATATGTGGCTCGATGTGAGTTGCAATCCCATATCTTCAAGTCTCATTGCTAACCCTGTTTGAGCCATGCGCTTATCTTTACCATAGCTTAGCGAGAGTCATGCACCAAAATTATTTCCTGTATTAAGCAATATAGCTTCTTTATAGATCCTTTCAACTGTAATTAAAATGCAGTTTAAATTCTTTGTTGTCCTGCTGTTTCAAAAATTTAGAATTTATAGTGATTTCAAGAAAGGCATGGTAAACTGCCTGCAGAATAATTAAGAAGTTTAATAAGTGTAACATTGGCAACCTAGCCTATGTACCTTTAGGTGATCATTTCTATCAATCAACAGTTTGTTGAGGCAGATACTCTTGGGGCTTTTGATTAATTTCGGAAATATCATGAAATATGTTTCTTCTTAAAAAGCTTTATCCATTTAGGCGATTTCTTGATACGTAGACCCAAATATCAGGGAACAGATATGGTTGGGTCTATGTGATTCAGAGACACTACTATAGTATCATATTCTGAACATATTGGTTTCTGAAGTTCGGGCACAACCTTGGAAGTTGCTCTTTTGGAGCTTTTTGGTGAGTAGAAGGAACACCTGAACATAGATCACATCACAGAATAACTTGAATTCAATGTATGTAATGACATGGGACTTGAAGTGATTATTAATAGTGGATACTGCAGTGAGAACACTTCATAAAAATGTATTTACCATCTGTACATTCATTTTTCATATTATATCTCATTTCTTTCTTCTATCCTTTTGTAAGCGATGATGGTTAATTTTCAAAAATATTGTCTTATAAAGTAGCTTCATAACTGCAGCTTCAGCTGCTTTTGGAGCCACTTTTATGGAAGAATAAAAACCTCTCGAAGGTGTCTGACTCACACGAAAGGTATATGATGCTGTTCAACCTCTCCATGAAATTCCACGCCATTCTGATGCTACTTCATTTCATGTTTAGTAGTTCTTTTGTTTAGAAATCTTGGAGGTTCTAGAGAAACAAAAAATTGAATTTGCATGTGGATTTCAATTGAGTTCTGGAATTGTAGAGCATCTGTCAATTCCACATTTTCGGGTTTGGTCTGCAGACTGAAACTGGTTTCCTCTGTCCAATTTATGTGGTCGTTTCAATGCATAGGATTGTTCACATTGCAGCATCCAGAAGTAAATTGCTATCAAATTTGGGACATGTTACCACCCCATTCTGGCCTCATATACATTTCAATGGTCTTCAGCCTACTGCATATGTATTTTACTCTGTTGAGTTTGCAGCTTTTATGATCAAATGATGTGTTTGAACTCGGAGGAAAATGCTTTTCTAATAAATATAAGATATTCTATCCAAGCTAGCGTTGTGCATACGCTTTCTGTTAATCCGTCCTTTTGAAATCTAGCCTCTTCCCATTGTTTATAGAAGCTATTACCACTATAGTGGCTGCATAGACATGTTAGCGATTTCATAATCTACATTCTGAAGGTGATTTTCTTATTAGCTGCATCTGATTCGTTTGCTCTTGCTCATAGTGATAAGTACATTTCTTGGTCCAGTATGCCTTCTCAATCTAGTAGTCATTCGACCTCCAAATAAAGCATAGAGGCAAGTCACATTGACATGGTTGTGATACTTTTCCATATTATATGCAGTGTCAGTGGATTCTTCCAGCGTCATTTTGGAAAGGAGGTCTTTGCTCACCTTTGATTGACTTTATCTCTATGTCCCTCGAATCTTCTAACATTCCATCACAAAAGAAAATCTCGCTATGTATAAACTAAATTTAATTTAAAATCAGTTATACATGAACATCCATTTGTTTACTTGCTACCTGCTAGGTTGTTGACTATCTGATTGACCCTTTTGTTGCCGGAACGTGTGGTGGTGATCCTGACTCGCTTTCAGTGAGTATTCATTTATATCACTTGTTTGTCCATCCTATATTTCTTTCGACAGACATCACAGAGGGTAAGATAATGAGGTCAACATGCCTTTGTATACTTGCTGAATATCTCAAACTACATTCAAGTATAAAAGGAAAAATGGGGTAGGATCTAAGTTGCTCGGACATGGGTGGGGATCTAGAGGTCGGATCTTTCAAGATGTAAATTTTATGATCCTAGTACGGATACAGGTGCGGGGATCCGGCGAAAAATAATTTTAAAAAAATAAAAATCTCTCTAATTTATGAGAAATTTTGTGGAATACTTACGTATAGCTTGTAAAGTATGGATTTCTTTTTTGTTCTCAAGTTGTAGATAAGTAAAACATTGATTTCCTAGATAAGATATGCTATTTTCTTCAAATTTACCCTAGTTTTAGTTCTGATTTCGCTAATCAAATTGTATCTCGTCTCAAATTTTTCTGTCCGTCGTGGTCAAAGTACCCAAAATTGTTTGACCAGATCCGGTACGGATCCCATACCCATACTAGTGTCGTGTCGACACGGGTGCGGCACCTAAACTTCCATGTCGGAGCAACTTAGGGTAGGATAATGTGAACTTGGTCGATAGCTAGTTTATTTCAAGAGCCTTAGATTCAGGTCATGACTTGTCTTCTAAACATCATTCTTGCTATGAGTCAGATTTCATTTTTCTCCCTCTCTCTGAAACAGATGCACCATTCATTTCCAGAGTTGTGGAATTTAGAGAAAAGGTATGTACGTTCAAATTTCTGCCATCACATGGGTTGGCAATCATTCTCCTTTTGCTTTCTTGTCCTACAGTTGGAGAGGTGCTACTGTAAATATTGTCCTGTTGATTGAGAATGCAGTTCGTTGAGCAAATTCATTTTATCATGCAAATAGCCCTCTTATGGCATTTGGTGTCATTACTTGCTAGGTTTGGCTCAGTCATTGTTGGGGCAATTCGATCTAAGTTATCACCTAAAAAGGAAAAGAAGCAAGGACCACCGGAGACTTCAGCAAATAAGAAGCGCCAGCGGGGATCTTTTTCCTTCTTGGGCGGGATGCAAGTAAGTATACTTTAATTCTTTTTTTCTTCATGCATTGAAGGTAAAGGGCAGAAAATATAAATGACTATACCCCCATTATTTATGCATCATGTATCATTTGAAGGTCATCCATCCATTTGGCCCCAAAAATGACTTGTCTAACATTTCGACACGAACTTCACACACTAGTCTGAGTTGTATTTCTTGCCCTGTTTGGGTGATTTCATACATTTATGTTTCTGCAAAAGAGGAGGTACAAAGGGATGATATACCAAACTTGACTACTTCGACCAAATTCTCATAGTCTCTCTCTTTGGGCATTGTTATTCATGAAAAATTTATTCTTAATGATAACTTATATCTCTGTGGGTGAGAGCTAGATATAATGGGCAGTCGACTACTTGCATCGCTTATGTCTTATAGAATCTTGATCCTGTGATTTCTCTTAGTCATGTTTCATCTTACTGTTATATCATCCAAATGCTTTACAGACACTTACTGACGCAATATGCAAAGATCTCAGAGAAGATGAACTTAGGCTAAACTCTAGAGTTCTGGAATTATCTTGTAGCTGTAATGAGGACTCTGTGATAGATAGCTGGTCAATTATTTCTGCCTCACCACTCAAAAGGCAATCAGAAGAAGAATCATTTGATGCTGTAATTATGACGGTGAGACACTGGATTGATTGAGTCCTTGTATTTGCTTTTTTTGTACAACTAGCTTCACTCAAGCTCAGTTCATGACATGTGATTGCTCAATTCTTGTAATGACGGACTCATGAATACCTGAGTCCTGTTCAGATGTCAAATGTTGCCGTTATTGACTAAGCTTCTGTAAATTAGGCCCCACTCTGTGATGTTAAGGGTATGAAGATTGCTAAGAGAGGAAATCCTTTTCTACTCAACTTTATTCCTGAGGTTTGTGCTTCTGTGGCTTTTTGGTGTTAACTGTATAGTGTAGACATTCTTGTTTTGTGAAATTAACCTCATTTCGACAAATCAAATTGTGTTTCCACAAGATAATTCACTCATTTCCTCAGTTAATGCTTTGAAAAGTGAACATGCAAAGTAAGTCGGTCTCATTTCCAAGAGGAAAAAGGAAACACTATCTACTTGGACTCCTATTCTCCATCGTTGTGTCTTGAGAAGAGATATTATATGAAGGACTGTATCTGAAGCTATATGTTTTGTACTGTGTATATGTGTATGAACTGTTATGTTCACTGGCACTGTTGCGGTCTAGCTGAGCGTATGATGTGCAGGTTGATTATGTACCGCTATCTGTTGTTATAACCACATTTAAGAGGGAAAATGTAAAGCATCCCCTTGAGGGTTTTGGAGTTCTTGTACCTTCCAAGGAGCAACAACATGGTTTCAAGACACTGGGTAATGCAAACACATTAGTTTAAAAAGTGCAGTATAACAACTAGAAAGTGTTGTGCCCTTATTACTTCTGCACCGCATGCAGGCACCCTCTTCTCTTCTATGATGTTTCCTGATCGGGCACCCAACAATGTTTATCTCTATACTACTTTTGTTGGTGGAAGCCGAAATAGAGAACTCGCAAAAGCCTCAAGGTTTCTAAACTTTTTCAATTTTGTTGTAATCTGCTTTACTTCATTCCTACTAAATTTTAGTGATGATATTTCAGTAAGTAACAATATTCCTGTATTCACAGGACTGAGCTGAAAGAGATAGTAACTTCTGACCTTAAGCAGTTGTTGGGAGCTGAAGGAGAGCCAACATATGTGAAGTACGTGAATTCCTAGTATATAGCTGATCTAGTTCAGCATATGTAGGCTTTGGTTTGAAAAGGTTGAGATTCTGAAAAGCTGGCTATTTCTTTAATTGTAGTCATCTATACTGGAGTAAAGCATTTCCATTGTATGGGCATAACTATGATTCAGTCCTACATGCAATTGACAAAATGGAGAAAAACCTTCCTGGTTTATTCTATGCAGGTAATATTTCTATTTTCTTTCCTTGAAATAGCATCTTCCATTTTTCCCGTTGATGCAGCTTCTTTCAACGAGGAAGGTTCACAGTGTACTCTCTGCTAGAGGCCATGTATTATCATGTAACCTATGTCGGCTTAGTAAAAGCTATGTATGCTCGTAGAATTCTTTAGCGTAGCATATGTCGGCTTCATATTGATTTACTTGGTAAGAAAGCTGAAGTTGACTTTCCACTGACTTAAATCCCAGTTAAAATAAATTATTGCCACTGTATTTTAACGTGTCTCCTGTAATGCTAGGTAACCACAAGGGGGGATTGTCAGTTGGCAAAGCATTATCTTCGGGATGCAACGCAGCGGATCTTGTTATATCATATCTTGAGTCTGGGTCAGCTGACACCAAAAACCAGTGATGATCTTGTTATATCATCTCTTGCAGGTAACGCTCTCTCTCTCTCTCTCTCACTAGTTATAGTATACTTCAATAATTTCATCTTGTTGTAGCGGGCATGTTTCCTTTCCTCCACCTCATTTTCTCCTCTCTTTCCAATTTGAGTACAAGTTCCATGTATTCAACTCTGTGACTGCTTTTCTCGTGCAATATTGCTTATTTCCTTATTCTGATTACTAATTCATCTCAATTAAGATACTTATTTCCTGCAGCTTGCTAAAATCGTTTGACTTTATCGCGAGATGCAACTTTGACATGTAGCGAGTGACAAAGCTCAAGCAGTAAACCAGTCCTTTACGGAGAGTTGTATTTCCACTAAAGTCTCGCCGCACATATCCTTCTTATAGCTGTTACTAATAGATGTAATGAATCTTTAGCATATTTAAAAATAGGCCTTTTTGCTGCTCTCATCTTTAATGAAATTTGTAAAATGGTTCCTCCCCGCTGCGAGTTGCCTTGTTAACTGCTCGATTCCTCTGCAGTTCAGCACCCTTACATTTTTGGCCATGTTTCTCAATATTTAATCCTATAAACTCCATATTATTTTGTGACCATCTAGTTATTATTCATAAGGGTCGGACATTTTTCTTTTATGCCTGTCGGTTTATAAAAGAGTTTGGTTCGTGGTATGATTTGGTGGCGGATCTAGATGCCATGATGCGGGTTCCTGGGAACCCAGTACCTTTTGCCAAGACCTTGTTTATGTGTTAAAAAGTTCAGTGAATATCCATAACTATTAGCCTGTGAAAGCAGTTATTAACGATCGACGTAGGAACTCGTAGACTTCAAATCCTACACTTAATAGAAGAGTCAATTTCAAATGCTAAACTAAAGATTAACCAACTCTCATGATTTAGTCCTGAATGGTCTAATGATGAGAGATGAGCTTACTTGCCAACAACTAATTTGTAGGTACTAAAAATTACCCTCTAAAACCTCATAGGCGTATCCAGCTTGAGAAATATGGGTAGGTGAACTCTTGCTCCTCCCCTTAAACCATATATAATGATGTTGTATTTCTTCAAAATTATTTAAATATATGTACGTGCACTCATGTTTAAAGACTCTTATGGTGTAATTATTATTATTAGATGCACTTCTACAAGTGAAATTGGCGGGTCAAATTTTACTTCGAACGGTCTTGTTTTCGGCATGGGGTATAAATATATGTCAAAATTACTAAAATTTCAAAATGAATATAATATTGAGCCTATAAATTCAAAAGTATAGTAGATTTATAGTAAGAGATTAAAGTTAACTCATGAGTTTCTTTACAACAGTTTACTCATCCTCTTGAAATCCTGAATGCGCCTGCACACAAGGAAGTTAAAGAGCAATAACTAGTATTTCATGGTTTTCAATAAAGACATTGTCTGTGTACCACGTGACTCCAAAGTCGAGATAAATGGTCATCCTAGTAATTAACGAAAATGAAAAGGAGATTGTTAGTAGCAGTTTTGTCGTCTGCCCACTTGAGGACCTTGGTATTTAAATAATTTAGTCATAATTCACTTTACGTGTCTATTAAAAAGGGGGAATATATTGGTAACATCTAAAACTTAGATATGTTAATACATTTGATTTTGGTATTTCATACCAGGACGGTCCTAAATCTATTGTCTTTTGAAACAAATTGGAGGTTCTTCGAACAAGAGTTTCTCTAACGGTGTGTTTGGTATAACGGAAAATGTTTTACATAATTTTATTCATTTTCTGGTAATTGATACGCAGATTAAGGAAAATAACTTTTTGAGAGTATACATCAATTATAATTTAGATACAATTGAAGCCATAAGCTTTTGAACCAATAACCTTCCGAACCACAAATTTCATAAATTTCTGAATCACTAAACTTTCGAACCCGTAAATTATATAATTTTTATACCAGCAAACTTTAAAACACATAATCCAAACTCAAAACTTTGGAACTCGTAAAATTTCGAACATGTAAACTGAAAATATTTAAAAAAATAACAATATTAAATATTTTTTGCAGGGGGTGGGGGGTTCGGAAAATTGAAAATACAAAAAAAATAAAATTGTGTGTGTGAAGAGGGGAGTTGGGGGTTAGACGTGAGGATAAGTGGAGTTTGGAAAATGTTTTCCTTACTTTTTCTTGGGATTCCCTCCAATTTCAGGAAAATATGGTATCTAATTTCTAAATTATTTTGTGCAATCAAACAGTAGAAAATAAAAATAATATTTTTCAAAAAATATTTTCTATCGTACAAAACACACCCTAAATCTCTAAACAAGGTTATTTTTTACGCTGTAGAAATTTGAATATTCAATCGAAAAAGATGAAACATATCATAAGATTATTGACACCTTTTGATTCCAATTATTTAACATACCACACAAACTTCACAAGTAAGTTTGTACTCCCTCCGGTCCAAAATAAGTATTTTTTGGTATTTTTTTTATGGTCCAAAATACGTGATTTTTCCAGATTTTGAGAATGAATTAATTATTATTTTTCCACATTGCTCATGGAATAAATAGTGTTGGAGTATGTGTTAGGAGTATTTATGTGGGATAGTAAAGGTTAATATGGTTAATTTCATTGCTAATTAATGTTAAAAGATAAATTTCTTAATCTACGTGAAAAAAGATAAAAAATTATTTATTTTGGACCGGAGGGAATATAAATCTCTAAAAAGTCGGCGAAAGCGTCCAAAACCAAATAAATTACAATCCTAGGCATACCCCACTCTCATTATCAATACGTTCATTGCACTTCTTGAATGCTCCTGCATTTTCTTTTAATTGAGTAATTTTGTCTTCTGTTACACTCGTCGTCTAATCTTATTTTTGTCGTTAGAAAAAAGTAAAAAAAATTGATGGTAAATTGAGCAATTTCGAATAATAAATAAGCAAATTAAAATATTTTCTCTTCCATCTTCGTGGACCTCCAATTTTTATTTTATTTTTGGACCACAAATAAAATAGCTTTTTGAAATATATTATTCTAAAATTAAGGAGTTGATCCTTGTCCATGTATAAGTGTCCCCTGGCCTGAGATGAAAATTCTTGAGCAAAGTAAAACCATTTAACATCATTTATCTCAGATCCTTCATTAGCTAATGCATCCGTCACTTTATTTGCTTCCCTGAAGCAATGCATGAATTGTGTTATGAACCTACCACAATTCAATATCACACTAATAGCTATTGGGTTGAGAAGAGCTTTTGGGCCGAGAACAAGTAATAGGGACAGGTAAATTTAGGATCAAGGTTGAATATTTGACACAAGGGCGCTTCTGTTAAAAGGGCGAATGGTCGGTTATTTTGAGGATATGCGAATACTGTTGAGAAAAATGCCTAAGTCCTCTCCTTCCCAATTCTGGGTCTAGCTTTTCTCACTACTAAAAATACGGGAAAAAGCGACCAAAGTTGGTCGCTAAACAGTGAAAAAACGACCAAAAAGGCTTGGTCGCTATTTTGCTGGTCTCTAGGTAAAAGGACCAAATATTCCGGGTATCAAATATAGAGACCAACTTTGGTCGCTTTAATATTTTAATAATATAAATTTAGCGACCAAAGTTGGTCTCTATATTTAAATTACGTTATTTATTTATTTATTATTATTCAAAATATAGCAACCAACTTTGGTCTGTAAATCAAATATTATATTTTAAAATCTGGAAAATAGCGACCAAAGTTGGTCGTTTTTTTTTATTTAATTTTTTTTATACAAAAGCGACCAAAATTGATCGCTAATTTCAAGAATTTAAATTGTTTTTATACATAAGCGACCAACATTGGTCGCTAATTTCCAGATTTTTTTTAATAGAATAGCGACCAAAGTTGGTCGCTATTCTGAATATCTGGGTTAATTAGTGACCAACCTTGGTCGCTATTGCCCAGGAAAAAAAAATTAAATAGAAAAGCGATCAAAGTTGGTCGCTTTTTTGGGTATAATTTTGGCAGAAACTGCCTGTTTTGGCAGCTACACCACCTGCCAGCATACCAAATCTTATTACAAGCAANTTTTCTGGGTATAATTTTGGCAGAAACTGCCTGTTTTGGCAGCTACACCACCTGCCAGCATACCAAAACCTATTACAAGCAACAACAATACCAACAACAACAACACAACAACAACAATAACAATATTAACAACAACATTAAAACCAACAAAGTATAAAGTTCAATAGAACTAACACATTAAACTAACAAAACTAAGTTAACGCTTATTACAAGCCCATTCGAAAACCGGTTCTATTGTCTAGTTCAAAGTATATAAAAGTAACTAAGGAAAACTAAGTATATAAAACTAAGTGTTCTTTCAGCATCCTCGTCCGAAAGTTGGATTGCCTCGCCCGACTCATTAGGTGGCTGACTGCGTATGAATTCCTCCACGTCAGATGTGAAGCGACCCTATAAGAAAAATTACATTGAATTAGTATTTCAAATTTTATATAAAAGTAAATCAAAATACTTAATGAAAAGTAAAAAACTTACATGTACAGTCGAGGCTCGGCCCTCGACCCACCTTTCTGGATCAGTCTCTTTCTTCTTCTTTACAATATGAG
The DNA here is from genome assembly GCA_005239495.1 of Nicotiana undulata. Lineage (NCBI taxonomy): Eukaryota > Viridiplantae > Streptophyta > Magnoliopsida > Solanales > Solanaceae > Nicotiana > Nicotiana undulata. The sequence goes on along the minus strand of ML273705.1, from coordinate 922 downwards.
TCACATTGAATAGCTCATCTTGCTTCATTGGCATCATAAAGCTGTCTGGTGGCTTTGGTGATTATCCTCATAGTAATATTACTCGGGATGGACTTGGATACAGAGAATAACTTGGATACAGTATCTGGCAGATTGTGTCTTTGATAAATTGTTGTTCTCATTAGCGACAATGATGATGAGAAGGCAATGACATGTGTTTCAAACAGTGATGGTGTAGGTAAGAATTTAACATTTCCTAAGCAGATAAAAGAAGAGGTTATAGAGGAATTCTCTACTTCATTTTCCAAGAGGAAAAGAAGTTTAATTGAGAGTGACAAGGTTGATGGTAATGGAAAGCTGTCCGTTGCTCATGACAGTTCCCATAAAATGGGGATCATAAGACTTTGTGATGACAAAGACGAAAGGAAATTTTTTTCTCAACTTTCTTCCAAGTCTGATCCGTACAAGCTTAATGTGATTGGTGATATTTCTTCGGATTCAGACAATGATTTGAGTGACAAAAGTATGAAAATGCTAATCAAAAGAATTAAAGGTAAAACATTTTTCTTGGAAGAGAAAGATGTTCTTCGGATTCAGACAATGATTTAACGTGAATCCAGTTCCATATTGGATTTCACCGGTAAGTTTCCATCAATATTTTATTACTATTTTATATAACATATCTTATATAAATAAGTATTAATTATACATATCACACACACACACACACACACACATATATATATATATATATATATATATATATATATATATATATATATATATATATATCAACAAAGAGATATAATTTAATTTTCTATTCAAAATAGAAATGTTTAATTTTTTCACTATATTAATTATATCCTCTGTGCTAGCAAAAAATATAATAATATTTCATTTGGACTAATAACTAAATTTATTTGACTAATTAAATTCGTTAATT
>ML273704.1:0-10234 GCA_005239495.1 Nicotiana undulata | reverse complement strand
ATGGGTAATCAAGAGTGGGAAGAAGCAAACTATGTTCAAAACTCTCAAGGTGGTTATCGCCAATAAAACAATTGGAGGCCAAACCCGCAAGGGCAAGGCCAACAAAATCGGCGCAATGAACAAAGCGGTCAAGGATCGTGGAACAACAACAATCACTATCCCAACAGAAGCTCCAATCCTTATGTACCACTAAAAGTGCAATATTCCAACTCTTCACAATCATCAAGTGAATCTAAAATGGAAGGGATGCTAGAGCGGATTTTTCAAAACCAAGAGAAAAACGATGCAACAATGAGGAATATGTCCGAGGTGGTGGGTCACAAACCGCTTCGATTCAAAAACTTGAATTGCAAATGAGAGATCTATCAAGAGAGCAAACTCCCAAGCAAAAAGGCACACTCCCAAGTGACACGATGGTAAACCCAAAAAGCGGCCCAAGTGGGTCGACATCTCATTGCATGGCCATAACAACGAGAAGTGGTAAGGTGCTACAAGACGAGAGTGAGAAAGTGATTGATGTTGAGAACAATGATAAAGGAGAGGAAGCACGGAGTGAGTCGCCGGTAGTAGTGGAGGTTGGAGAAACCCTCCTAGAGGATGAGATTCAAAGAAAAAGAAAAGGAAAGGCCATGGAAAAGGCGAAGGAGACCCCAAAGGCTCCTCCCCCAATTCCTAGGCCTAATCCTCCATTTCCTCAACGGTTTGCACGAAGAGCGGATGATGGGAAGTTCGAAAACTTCTATGACAACTTGAAGCAATTGTCGGTGAATATTCCATTCTTGGAAGCTTTCCAAGTAACACCGGGGTTTTCCAAGTACTTGAAAGAGTTGATGACCAAGAAGAGAACAACGAAGAATGAGGTAGTGGATTTGACTCATCGGGTTAGTTCTATAATTACTACATCAATCGTGGAGAAAAAGGGAGACCCGGGAGCTTTTACTATTCCGTGCACCATTGGGTTGAGAGATTTTGCTAGAGCACTTTGTGACAACAGTGCTAGTATAAATTTGATGCATCTTGTTATTTACAAGCAAGCAGGATTGTGATTGCCAAGACCAATTAGCATGAGTTTGCAAATGGCCGATCAAACTATAAAGAAACCCTTGGGCAATGTTGATGATGTTTTAGTGAAGGTGGGGAAGTTCCTTCTTCCGGCCGACTTTGTCATCTTGGATTGTGCGGTCGACAAAGAGATTCCTATCATTCTAGGGAGACCATTCCTTGCGACGGGAAGAGCATTGATGGACTCTGAACGGCATGAAATCAAATTCCGGTTGACTGATGAAGAAGTCACTTTCCAAGCAAGCAAAGGTTTGAAGTTGCCAAGTGCTTATGAGGGAATTTCGGTAATTGACGTGGTTGATGAGGTGGAGGATGCCGTTGAGATGAAAATGGAAGAAGAGGGCCTCGGAGAGGCATTGGCGGCAATTCTGGTAAATTTTGATAATGAGAACATTGCGGGTTATGCGGAGATGGTCAATGCATTGGAAGGGCGTTGGTCCTATACATATGCACCAAAGAAGCTTTCCCTCGACCTAGAGAATCGAATGACGCCGCCCGCAAAACCTTCAATCATGGAGCCACCACACCTTGAGCTCAAACCACTTCCGTCGCACTTGAGGTACAAATTTCTTGGCTCTAATAATACTTTACCCGTAATTGTGTCTTCTTTGTTGAATGATGTGCAGGTAGATGCATTGCTAAATGTCTTGCGGGAGCACCGGCAAGCGATTGGATGGACAATAACGGACATCCGGGGAATTCCCGCCGGCATATGTGAACATAAAATTCAACTGGAAGAAGGGAGCAAACCAAGCGTAGAGCATCAAAGAAGGTTAAATCCCTCTATGCAAGAGGTGGTCAAGAAGGAGATAATAAAATGGTTAGATGCCGGGGTTGTCTACCCCATTGCAGATAGTCCGTGGGTAAGTTCGATGCAATGTGTGCCCAAGAAAAGAGGCATGATGGTGATCCACAACGAAAGGAATGAACTTATTCCTACGCGGACAGTCACCGGATTGAGAGTGTGCATGGACTACCGGAATCTTAACAATGCTACTTGCAAGGATCATTTCCCTATGCCTTTTATTGACCAAATGCTTGATCGGCTAGCAGGAAGATCTTTCTATTGCTTCCTTGATGGATATTTCGGCTACAACCAAATCAACATCGCCTTGGAAAATCAAGAGAAAACAATTTTCACTTGCCCGTACGGCACCTTTGCTTTTAGTCGGATGCCTTTTGGGTTGTGCAATGCCCCGGCCACATTTCAACGATGTATGATGTCCATATTCTCCGATATGGTGGAGGATTTCTTGGAAGTACTCATGGATGATTTCTCGGTGGTGGGTGACTCATTTGAGCATTGCCTTGACAACCTCCGACAAGTGCTGAAACGGTGTGAAGAAACCAATCTTGTACTCAATTGGGAAAAATTTCACTTCATGGTTGATGAGGGGATTGTTTTGGGGAATAAAATTTCAAAGAAGGGCATTGAGGTCGATCGGGAGAAGATTGAGATCATCTCAAAACTCCCTCCTCCAACTTCAGTGAAAGGCATCCGAAGCTTTCTTGGTCATGCCGGATTCTATCGGCGCTTTATCAAGGACATTTCAAAATTTGCAAGCCCTATGTGCAAACTCCTTGAAAAAGATGACAAGTTCTTTTTCGATGAAGGATGCCTCAAAGCATTTGAGGAGCTTAAAGAAAAGCTCACCACGACCCCCATTATTGTCACACCGGATTGGTCTCTTCCATTCGAGCTTATGTGTGACGCCAGTGGTGTAGCTATTGGAGAGGTATTGGGTCAAAGGCATAACAGAATTCTCCATCCCATCTACTATGCAAGCAAAACACTTAACGGGGCCCAAATGAACTACACAGTGACAAAGCAAGAGCTTCTTGCTATTGTCTATGCTTTTGAGAAATTCCGGGCTTATCTTTTGGGATCCAAGGTGGTAGTCTTCAAAGATCATGTTGCTCTTCGCTATCTTATGGCGAAGAAAGATGCCAAGCCAAGGTTGATCCGGTGGGTCCTTCTATTGCAAGAATTTCACTTTGAGGTCAAGGACCGGAGGGGAACTGAAAATCAAGTTGCGGACCATCTCTCTCGAATTGAAAAAAATGGGCGCCCAAGAGATGACTTAGACATTGATGATGCTTTCCCTGATGAGCATATTCTGGCATTATCCTCTTCTTCAGCTCCTTGGTGTGCTGACTTTGCAAATTATTTGGTGAGTGAGCTTATTCCAGATGGCTTGGAATCATATCAGAAGAAGAAATTTTTGAGGGAATGCCGTCAATACTATTGGGAGGAACCATTTTTAATCTACATTNTCACCGGTGGGGGGTCACCATGGAGGGAACCGGACGGCGGCGAAAGTACTTGAATGTGGATATTATTGGCCAACTCTCTATCATGATGAAAATCAAATGGTCAAAGCTTGTTACCAATGCCAACGCCAAGGGTCAATCTCCAAGAGACATGAAATGCCGATGAACTTTGTACGGGAGGTTGAGATTTTTGATTTATGAAGCATCCATTTTATGGGGCCGTTTGTAAGTTCTTGTGGGATGAAATACACTTGTAGCTGTGGACTATGTGTCCAAATGGGTTGAAGCCGTGGCCTTGCCAAACAATGAAGCTAGGAGTGTGACCGCGTTCTTGAAAAGAAACATATTCACACGGTTCGGCACCCCCAGAGCAATTCTCAGTGACGATGGTTCCCATTTTTGTAACAAGGCTTTCAATGGCCTATTGGAAAAGTATGGTGTAAAGCACAAGGTGGAGACGCCTAATCATCCTCAGTCGAGTGGCCAAGTCGAAGTCTCCAACAGGGAGATAGAGAACATCCTAGCTAAAACTGTTAATGCAAACCGGACCGACTGGTCAAGGAAGCTGGATGACGCACTATGGGCCTACCAGACAGCATACAAAACTCCTATAGGTACCTCTCCATACAGGCTAGTGTTCGGAAAAGCATGTCATCTTCCCGTGGAGCTTGAACACAAAGCCATGTGGGCACTCAAGAAGTTGAACCTGAATTGGGATGAAGCTGCAAATTTGAGGCTAAATCAACTCCATGAAATGGAGGAATTCCTCTTCCATGCTTATGAGAGCGCAGCTATTTATAAAGAGAGGATGAAGGTTGTCCATGACAAGAAAATCCTGAAACGGGAGTTCCACACTGGTGACTTGGTGTTACTATTCAATTCCCGACTCAGACTCTTTCCGGGAAAACTCCAATCCAAATGGTCCGCTCCGTTCAAAGTGGTGAATGTTTCTCCTTTTGATGTTGTGGAACTAGCAATAGAGGACGGACTTCGTACCTTCAAGGTGAATGGCCAACGCATCAAACATTACTTGGGCACCGATGGTGAGAGGCATGTGGTAGAGAAATTAGCTCTGAAGGATGGTCCTTGTCCCACTGATGAATGAACCAAAAGTAACACCAACTTCGTCGTGTCGCGACATTAAATCAAGCGCTTCATGGGAGGCAACCCATGTGTGGTAACATTTTCTATTATCTTTCTTTTTTTTTTCCCCATAAATGTGGCTCGTGGAGCGATTTAACGAGTGCGAGTGCAGATAGTTCAAGCAATCGCAAAGACAGGGTCGACAATTGCACATAAAAGCCAAGAAGTGAGAAAATTGGCCAGTATGCGGCACATATGCGACCGCATTTTCTGTCTGCGATTCGCATTCGGGTCGCAGACATCAACAGAAAGTCTGGGAAATTTGATGGCCAATATGCGATGCCAAGGTGCACTATGCGAACCGCATTACATGTATGATATCGCATAGTGCACCGCATCTTCACTCTCAGAGTACTTGTACTCAAACCACTGCATGCTGAAGATGCGATCGCATACTTCATTATGCGATACATCTCCCACCGCATTTTGCTCCCAGGTAAGTCCCTCATCTCTCTCACACGTCTTCCCACTTAAACAAAAACAACAAAACACAAAAGAAAAAATAAATAAATAAAAGAGGAAAAAAACAGAAAACAAAGAAAAAAGGAAAAATTTCCCAGTTGTAACGGCATCAACACTCCATCGCATTCTTCCTCTCCAAAGCCCAACTGTTCATCTGGTATGTGTCTCTTACCTCTTTGCTCCGATTTTTTGTTTTCTTTTCTCTAATGTTTGTTTGAGTTTCATAAATGCTATGGAATTGTTGTATTCGTTTCTAGGATATGTTGTGGTTTCCTTGCTTTTCGCCTTGTCTTTTTTTTTTATAGTGAAATCGTATAGGGGAGGGGGAAGTGTAAACTGGGGAGTTGATCAGAAAAGAATCCGCCATTGTTAGGGCTAAACCATCTTCACTTGAACGATCTGCGGTTCGCATTTCTAAAATGCGGACCGCATTTGCGTCGCAACTCTAGCCCTAGACTCATTAGAGAAGAAGACTTATGCAGCGCATTTGCGGTCGCAAAGTTGAAATGCAGATCGCATCTGCGTCGCATACACGCAAAGTTCCCTCCCCCAACCCAGCTCCCAGTGTGCGACCTGTTTGCGATCGCATGCTCATTTTTGCGGTGGATTATGCGATCGCATTATTGAGTGCATTTTTTTGTCCATGCACTTCTGCGATGCATATGCGAACCACATGGTGATTATTCCATCGCATTAGTCTTTTTGGTTAAATGGTGTATTCTCATGCGATAGGTTTGCGATTCGCATTGTGGTAATATGATCGCATGCCACGTCGCATAAGAGAAATTTTCAGTACTTTGGTGCACCTTTTCGTCCTTTATGTTTATTTTGTCTGTCCTTCCACTCACAAGTATTTTTTTCGTTGCAGAAATGGGTCGCAAGCATGTTTCACCCACTGCTAAGAGAACCTCCACAAGCAAGCAGGCACAGTCATCCAAGCGTGCAAGACACGCACCTCCACCGAACATAGTTGAAAGTTCCTCCCAGTCTGATGAGGGGGCCACTGAACCGGAGGTAAATTTGGAAGCCAAGGTACGGAGGAAACAGGGGGATGACTATCAGTTGCGCTTTCCATTGCCCCTGTCTAGACAGTTGTACCGGGAGGGTCTGAGCACAAGAAAGATCCTTCTTGAGAAAAGTCTCAGTCTCAAGGGCCTGCAAGAGCGGTACCCCCATATTCTTGACAATATAAAAACTAGAAAATGGGAATGTTTCACCGAGTCCCTTGAAGAGTACAACGAAACAATGGTGCGGGAATTTTATGCCTCTTACGCTTCTTCTAGAAATGCCCATTACAAGAGGAACAAAATTTTCAGTGACCAAGTGCTAGTCAGGGGGTTGGAAGTAGCATGCCACCGGGACGCTATTCATGCTCAGTATTTCTCAACGCCGAGCCCGAGTACAGCAGAATATGAGGCCAAGTTGGCCAACCATGATGGAGAGCGTGCTTAGGTCGCCTCTGTGATTGCTAGAGGGACTCCGGCTTGGATCGCTCCTAACCACAAGATTTACAAAGAAGATCTCACGAGGGAAGGGAGATTCTGGATTTCTTTTGTCGTCTCCCGCCTGATTCTCTCAAGGAACAAAACAGATATAAGCATCGAGAAATCCATTCTCGTTGCTTGCATTATATCAGGGATCATTATGGATGTGGTTGACATTATTTTTCAACTGATTGGGGTCCGAGCTTGGCAGAAGAAGAATTCATTTCTTTTCCCCTGCCTCATCACTGCATTGTGCCGAGATGCTGAGGTACCTCTTCTACCTTCCTGTGACAAGACAACAAAGGCCGACAAGGATATCAATATCACTCGTATCAGTGATGCGAGGCCCAGAGCAGAAGCTGCACCTCCAACCATCCCTATGCATATCCCTACATAGGACGAGCCCTCAGAGCCTCAGCCTTCCGCACTGCCCTCAGAGTCTCAGCCTTCTCCAGCAGTGCCATCTACTACTTCCTCCCAGCCGGATGCCAGTGCCAGTGCCCCCTCGGCCATCCCACTGCATGTTCTCTCTCAGCTTGGTCGCCTAGCTCAGCACACCAATGCTAAGGTCGACGAGCTTGTGAGTGAGCTTCCCACTTTGATCCGGCAGGCCCTTACTCCAATTCAGTCTTCAGTGACTACTCTCGAGGGTCGCCTCCAAAAACTTGAGGCACGCATTGAGAAGGTGGAGAGAGGTGAGATTAGATACTTTCCAGAGGTCCGAACCGATGTGTCCACTCTGAAGACGGAGCTCCACCGGCTGCAGCATTTGGAGTTTGATTTCTCTTCCCTTCTGCCCAAGGAAGGGGAACACGGTGAAGGCACATCTGGTCCTGGGCTAGGTCTTGATTTCTCCACTCTTATGACAACTCAGGCTACCCCGATTGTCCCTTCGCCTCCCCTTCTTCCTGCACCAGTTGATGTACCCTCTGGAGAGGAGTCTGATCACTCTTCAGCTTCTGAGGGTGAGGGGTCAGAGGAGGGGTCTTCTTGGTCCAATGATGAGGAGAAGGTCCCTCAAGAGAAGGGAAAGGGCATTGCTGCCACCACAGTTACAGAGGCGGCAGAGGAGGAGCAGCTACAGATTGCCATTCAGCGTTCCTTGGTGGACAAAGCTGCCCCGGTCACAGTTCCGCAGTCAGCAGATGGGGGCAGAACCTCTACTACCCAGCATACCACCGACTCCCGTAGCACTTAGTGCGCCCCAGGGAGCCCCTCACACTGTCTTTACATTTCTTATGCATTGGGGACAATGCATGCTTTTTAGTTGGGGGTGGTGTTGTATTTTTGTTTTTGTGACAACTTGGAGGATATTGTACTTGTATTTTTGGTTTATGTTATATATGTTTTCATTTTTGTTTCTTTAGTGTGAGATATCTCCAAGTTGTCAATAAACCAGGTGTACATATACCTTTTGTGGTACTAATGTATTTCATTACCGTTAACTTTTGTTTGCAGTTTAAAAAAAAAATTATATATATATATATATATCAAAAAAAAAGTCGTTAAATTATGTAGGGTTCTCCTTAGTTGTTAGCAATGAATTCCCCTTTGTTTTTCTTCGCCGGGTTCTTTTCCAAGGGTGTAATAGTAGAACCATGGCACCTGAACGAAACGTATTGACCGGTTTAGTGTAAGTATCTAGTCTCAAGCATGTGTGTCAGTAAATAATCCATACCCTTCCTATAGAAATAATGTGTTAAAAAGAAAATCAACTCTGTGTACTTGAGGCTCGCCTGTTGACTCTATGTGTACTTAGAATTATACATGAAAATAATGAAGGTTTCGAGTTGTCAAGCCTTGACTCTTGAGCTAAAACGATGTTGAACCGAACAGTCATGTGCCATGTGTGTTAGATGTTTGTATCAATAATTCTTGTGTTTACTTCTGTCAACTAGAACTTGCCCAGTTGGTTTTTCGGTGCTAATAATAAGTACATTTGGTTGGAGAAATGACCTTAGGCATTCTTTGTGATATAGAGAAACCCAGTGAACCTTTCAAGCTACCAAATGTTTGCATGAATATCACTAGTTGCCCATTTGAGCCTTTAGCCTTTTTGTTGGACACCTTTACGAGCCTTTCCCGTTTCGAACGAGTAATTTCATCTTTTGAACCCGTCCCTCCTTGAATATTGAGAATGAAGCAAAAAGCCTAAGTTGGGGGTTTGGTGAGAGAATGGGAGATTGGCAAGGTTGTATATCGAGTGTAGATCATATACCTCAAAAGATTCAATTGAAAATTATTCAAGCTCCAAAATAAATAAATAAATAAATAAATAAAAGAGATAGCTATGTATGTAAATAAATATGGAAGCTTTGAAGAAATTTAGTGAGGTAGTTCTACGTTGGTAACTAAATGCCGATGAGGCTATATATAAATGCAAGGGGGAACTGAAAGAGGATGATGTGAGTAGTATTCAAGGAGGGTGTAGTTGATGTGCCGGAGAATTTCGGCATATTTAATACCATATTGTTTAAACTATGGCTCGTTCAAGAACATTTACTCTTATTAATCATAGAATTTTGGTATTTTGCAGTACACAAGGTGTAAACACTCAAGACCAGGCAAAAGGGAGTTAAAGAAGAGAAAAGAGAAGGAAAATGGTCAAATGTGATCGCATATGCAACATGCGAATCGCATTTCAAGCCTAGGGGTCACATACCGCAACAAAAAGTTGAGTCAAAATTAAGGAGTGAAATGCGGTAAAATATGCGACCGCATATCCCAAATGCAAACCGCATTTGAATCGCATCTCTATCTGATGCCTGAAGCCACACTGCAAATGCGACGCATGAATGCGATCGCATATCATCAATGCGGACCGCATATCTCAAATGCGATAAATATCTGGGACCTAGGGTTTTGATATGCGATGGAGGAAGTGAAGATGCGAATCGCATTCCTGTTATGCGACAGGAATGCGATCGCATATCGCCCGACAGGGGTGTTTTTGTCTGTTTTTCACCCGAATTTTCTTCCCACTATAAAAGGATTTACTTGGGTGTTGTGGGTCATTCTTGTCTAGCTTTTGAACAACATTCTCTCATTAAATATTCTTCACTTTTTGGAAGCATTAGAGCAAGCAAGTGGTGGTTTGTAAGCATTCATGACATTATTAAATGCTTGTTTCTTTTGGTTATTTATGATGAGTAGCTAAGTTTAAACACTGAGGTTGTGGACCCTAAATGGGTGTTATGTATTTGGGTATTTGCCATTGAATATATAATGGGTAGTTGATATGTGTTTACTCTTCGTCTTGTATTTCTTGTTAATGGTTCCAAACATTAACTTATGCCCTAATTTTATCATAGCTTGGAAAAGCAAAGCGGGTTAGAATTGGTAAGAGTAAACACCAAANATCTTAGTATTGGAAAATCTAGGATAGTTATCATAAGAATCATTTGCATATCAAGAACTTCCCATTAGAAATATATCATATTAATACCTACTTGCATTACACTCCATGAAAGGGGACACAACCTTGGTCATTTTACCCATATTAATTGCAACCTAAATTAGTTTCCATTGTTACTACTCTTTCTTTAAAATAGTAGACTATTAATCACCACCTTCTTGTTCACTAATGGAATAGAATTTCTATTAGAGTTAAGAACCACACTAACAAAGTGATATTTTCACACCTATTCCCTGTGGGATTCGATCCCAACCTTGTTGGGTTACTATATTTGACTTCGACCGCTTTACACTATTTTAAAAGTGTAATTTGATTGTATCAACTTAAACTCTTTCTTGTCCTCAAGCAACTAAATTGACTCCATCTTATCCTAGATTCTAACTACAAGATCGGAAAC
>ML273702.1:1372-16600 GCA_005239495.1 Nicotiana undulata | reverse complement strand
ATAGTGTCAAACTGCTCAATATTTTTGTCCCCCAAGAGAACCAAATACACAACCAATATTCTTCCAAAACAACCAAAATAATATTTAACAGCAAAGTAATGAGGCCTAGTAGTCATGGAAACAATAATTAACAAAGAACAATTAAGACCGGGTACAACTAAATTGGGAACGGGGAAGGGGTCATGCTTAACAGGCCATTTGGGTGGTAGATAGATACTCGTCACCTCACCTATACTCCACGCCCATGCATTTCACATAGCAACAAGTGGGGATTCCTATTCTCTCATATCAAAGTTAGACCAAACACTTACCTCAATTTCGCAGGCCACTCACTACTCAATTATGGCTTTTCCTTTTGAATTCACCTCTAACTTGCTCGAATCTAATCATAATTAACTCAATATCATCAATCTATACTAAAAGAACTAACTTTATTGAAAAACATGATTTTTCCTAAGTTTTCTCAAAAAAGGTGAAAACCCGACCCCGGGCCCGCTTTGTCTGAACTCGGGGTTCGGACCAAATTACGTTTACACATTCACCCACGAGCCCAATTATACAATTATTTTCGGAAATACGACCTCAATTTGAGGTAAAGATTCGATTTTTACAAAATTTCCTAATTCTACCCAAACCCTCAGTTTTTACCATGAACATTCTTGATTTTTGATTTAAAAGTGATGAAAAACATTGAGTAATTGAAAGAGTAGAGTTTAGAATTGATTACCAACACTTTGGGGATGAACGTGGGTGAAGAAAATCGTTTCTAGGGTTTGGTAGTTCGAAAAATATGAAGAAAGGGCTGCTGCCCGAGTTGGTATTTTAATAGGCTATGGTTGCTGTAATTTGTTTTGTTTTTGAAAAAGCGTAGAGCAGCAGTGCTCTAGAAACTGTTATGACAGCAATTTTTTTTTACAAGTTAAAAACATCCCGAAGCCTATCCGAAACTCACCCGAGCCCTCGGGGCTCTAAACCAAACATGCACGCAAGTCTAAAAATATCATACAGACTTGCTCGTGCGATCAAATCATGAAAATAATATGTAAAACTATGAATTTAACCTCAAAACTCATCATTTTTCTCAAGAACACACGAGTCTCACCAAATTTCACAAATAGTATTCAAATACTATAACAAATCTGTACCGGGCTCCGAAACCAAAATACGGTCCCTATACCAATGGTTTCAAACGTTGATTCTTTTCTTTATTTCATTAATAATTCAGCAAAACAATTTCTTTCAAAAATTGATTTCTAAGGCTTGGGACCTCGAAATTTATTTTCGGGCATGCGCCCAAGTCCCATATTTTACTGCGGACCTCCCGGGATTGTCGGAATATGAATCCGAATTTGTTTACTCAAAATGTTGACCAAAGTCAACTAAAGCCAAACTTTAACTCTAAAAATTATTATTTCTTATATTTTCACATAAAAAATTTCCGGTTTCACGTACGGACTGCGCACGTAAATCAAGGTAGTTAAAATTAATCTTTTTATTACTAATAAACCTAGAACGGAGTCTAAATTCAATAAATGACCTCTTGGGTCATCACATACTCATACTATACTTTTGCATATTTTGTGGAGGTTCTGAGGCTGGTATTGATGGTAATCACCCAGTAGAGTAGGAGTAGTTAGGAAACTTTATGGTGAGCTGCTTACGTGATCTAATCTATGGCGCATGGAGTCCCCATTCCCTACTCTTTATATCTTTCTTTGTATTTTTATCATTTTCAGACAGACCTTGTATTCATTTGAGATTTTGTACTCTTATTAGATGTTTGTGACTAGTTGTAACACTCGGGTTTTTGGAGAGTTTATGAGACAGTTGTGGTCATGTTAGACCCTATTTGAGATTCATGTATATTTAATAATTGTGTTATGACTTAAACCGATGTTCTTTCTATGTCATGAAATTAGTTAATAGCTCAATAATTAAATTCTATTGATGTTGTCTAGAGTTGGCTTGCCTTAGCAAACGGGTTAGGTGCCATCACGGTCATTTGTTGGATTTTGGGTTGTGACAGCTCAACTTGACTTTTTGTTGACATTTTAAATATTAAATAAAGAACCTTCTAATGCTAAGGCAGTTCCTTAAAAAACATTTGACTTGTTTGGGCGTTATTTGACTAGATTGTAGTTGTTTGGAGGCTTGTGCTAGAGGCAAAGTTGTTTTGGATTGTTGATTTGATTACGCAAAGAGGTAAATATCGTGATTAATCTATATTTGAGGGAATTAGGATGCGATTGGTTTATCTATTACATGTTCTATGTGTTGGAGACAACATATATGCAAGGTGACGAGTGTATACATTGTCATGGGTTAAAGCATGTGGGTATAACTAGTTTATTTTATACCTTTACTTATTTTATGTCATTGTTCTTTACATACCTTTCTTGCCCCATGCTTTTACTTGATACATGTTTTTACCTATTATATGCCTTTACTTGCTACCTGTCTTTATCGGTTACCTGCATTTACTTACTACACACCTTTGCTTGTTACATGCCTTACTTATCACATGTATTTACTTGTTTCATGCCTTGTTCTTCTGCTATATTGGATTGTGTGGTTATTTGATTGTTCGCGTGTTATTGACCTTATTTGAATCCTCGTCGAAATATACGTGTGAGATTAGCTTTTGAATATTGAATTGCCTATTATTCCTTGTTAGTGTTCATCTTATCTTTAATGAATTAGGTTTATGTATTCTCCTCGATATTTTATTATGAACCTTTCTATGTTTGGTCGTGTTGGTGGATGATTCTATATAAATTAATTTAGTGGATCAGGTTGTCGCCACAATAATGTTATGATAAGGGTCGGGTTGCTCGCTGCAATAATAGTATGACCATGGGATCGGGTTGTCGCCGCAACAATATTTTTGTATGTTGGAAAGGGTTATGCGCCACAACGTATGTGATATGAATCTTGGTGTTGTTTGTGATATAATTTTTCTTTGTGGGCTTTGACTTTGTTGATTAAGTGTATTATTTCTTCCTCGTTGATTGAGCTGCTAAAAAGAGTTTTAGTTATGTTATTCAAGAAACGTGGTTATTACTTCTATATTGGATCCTTTTACCATTTTTCTTTCTTTTGTTCTTGTTAGTATTACTATTATCTCTATTTGTTATTTATGTTGCTTATTATCTGGATATGTTTATATAGTAAGTGTCTTTTTATAGTCTTGTCACTGCCCTAGTGAGGTTAAGCTTGATACTTGTTAAGCATTAGATCGGTTGTACTCATATGATACTTTTATACTTTTTGTGCAGATTCAGACATTGGTACCAACGGAGTTCCGAGAGATGCTTAGCCGTTACTAGATGGACGACTCGGGGTAGAGCTGTATACTCGTCCACAAGCACTTGAGTCTTTTTTTCATTTTCTCCATTACTGTTTGTTATGCAAGATAATAATACATTCATTGCACACGTTGCATGTAGTATTCTTAGTATCTCATGTACGATGTGGCACCAAATCTTGGGAGGTTGATTAGTCGATTTTTACTTTAGACTTGTTATATATTTCTAATATTTTACTCTTATTATATATTATTATGTTGTTAACTGTTGGTCTCGTTTTCTTATTTATTGTTAAGTGTTGGCTTTCCTAGCAAGTGCTAGGTGTCGTTACGACCATTTGGTTGGGATTTTGGGTCGTGATACCCATATATTCATCTCAACGTCCTTATTTCATCTTTTGGATATATATATTTCCTCTATTTCAATTTATATGAACTCATTTGACTGGGCACAGAGTTTAAGAAAAAAAAGAAGACTTGAATTTGTGGTGTAAAATGAGGCACATATGTTTTGTGTGACTATAAATCATTGCACAAAAGTAAATTGTTTCTAAATAAGAAAAATGTTCATTTTTTTTGGTACGGACAAAAAGGAAAATAAGTTTATGTAAATTGAAACGGATGGAATATATATATACCTTGCATTAACAAATTTATTTTTGAACCTATAAATAAAGTTATATGCCAATCGTTGGATCTTGCAATACCAAATTCCCAATTTACTAGCTTTAAAAAAATTCTTTCTTTTTCTCTTCTCCCTAAAAGGCTGGTCTTCAACACATCGGGGACTTCCTAAATCTGCCCCCTCTTCTTCCAAATCAGCTACTAGCGATTTTTCCCACGTAAGAACTCCTTCTCCAATTCTTTGAATTCGTTATACACATAAATTTCGACATAGAACAATTGATTTTACAAAAGTTATAATATTGTTCCTATATATTGTTGATTGAGATGTTATGTAATAGGGAATCTAAATTGATGATTAATTCTGTACAGTTAATTATTATTGATCTTGTTTGTATTAATGTATATAGTTTTTGCAGTTGCGTTGACTTGATCCGCCTTTACTTTTAGGGTTTCGAGTTAAATTGTGTGGATCGGGATTTGGTTATTTGTTTCATCGTCTAAGACTCCGGTTTACGTGCTATAGACCTTGATTTCATTGACTCTTATTCTTTTCCGCTTGAATTTGTGTGATTTGGGAAAGCTTTTTGTTGAATTTGTTTTTGGTAAAATTACGAATTTCTGGTGTTAGAGAACCGCCAAAATCCAGATTATTGAGTATTGTAATTAAACGGGCCCAAATGAAGCGAAGTGGATATTGAGATTCCTATACCGAAACCCCAATTAATTTGGGATTGAGCGGAATTGTATCTAGTTTTTTTCTCCTTGTCCTACTGTATTTTCTAGATTGATGAAATAGACTGGAATTTCAGATGGGAAAAGATATGCGGAAATTGTAATGTAGGAGTCTTGAAGTTGTGAATGAAGTTCGGGAAAAGAACTTGAATTATTGCTTTGGATAAACAAACTGTACGGAAGGAGAGGTTTTAAAAATTATCAAGTCCCTTGCTATAATTGGCTTGGCTGCTCAGCTTTTGTTTCTCATCGTAAAGTGTCAACTGGTAGTACAACTTTTGCGCATGTGAAACCTATCTTTGCTTATTGGTATGAGGAATGAAGCTGTACAGCTGTCTGATTTTTGGTTTTGGTATAACAGGCAGTTTTAAAGATGGGACTGTCTTTCACTAAGCTTTTCAGTCGGCTATTTGCCAAGAAGGAAATGCGAATTCTTATGGTAGGTCTTGATGCAGCTGGTAAGACAACCATATTGTACAAGCTCAAACTGGGAGAGATTGTTACCACTATTCCTACCATTGGTAAGTTCTTCTATTATATCGTGTATGCTGCACGTAACGTCTATTGCTCGTGGTACTGATCCTGTGCTGGGTACCTAACATAGTGCCACATTCACTCTGCTGCCATTAATTAGACTTCGTAACTGACCGAGTGATTCACCTTTTCTTGGATTCTTCCTGCCCTATGGATTTTGAAAAGTATTTCCTCTGTTAAAGTGTTAAATGGTA
This sequence comes from Nicotiana undulata, assembly GCA_005239495.1. Taxonomy (NCBI): domain Eukaryota; kingdom Viridiplantae; phylum Streptophyta; class Magnoliopsida; order Solanales; family Solanaceae; genus Nicotiana; species Nicotiana undulata. The sequence continues at coordinate 11,209 of ML273702.1, read as the reverse complement.
TTCGCATTTAACATATTAACCATAGCTTCCCTAATTCTATTTATCGAGTCCTTGGTATTTTCTGCACTAACACTCTCTCTTGTCAGGATTTAACGTGGAGACTGTGGAGTACAAGAACATTAGCTTCACTGTCTGGGATGTTGGTGGTCAGGACAAGGTATTTGGTGCCATAAAATACCGAAGTCTGGTGATCTGTGACATTAGTTCTCTAAAAATGTGACGTAACATAGGAAATCTCTTTAACTCATCAGGAAAAAAGCAACAAACATAGGAAAGTTCAATACCACATTAATTTAGGATAACACCATAATGGCCATCCTTCAAGTGGCTAGATAAAGATGGAGCATGCTTTGGTTTCTGGAATTTTGTTTTCTTTTTCCTGATAGTGTTTCTTGTCTAATATGCTTGAGTAGAGATTAATGATGTTCCTTTTCTCTCTTGGTCTCTTTTTGGATTGGTATAATGTCCATTTTGTCTTTCACAATGTTTTTCTTTCTGAGAGATATCCACCAAGAACACCCTACTCTCAGAAAGACAGAAAGAACTGAACAGTAACTTCTCTTCCGACTCCAGCCATCATCTATATGCATAGTTTATCTTGCAAATTCATTTCTGCCATGGCTTTGCCTAGTTGAGTGGCTAATGCCTATCTAGCTTTATCTTGTGTTTGTTATCGACAAATAAAAAGGTTCATCTAGATCTAGTCTTTCTATAGGTATTCTGGACTTAGAGTATTTAATACCAGGAAATGACTTATTGGCTGAAATTGTTAATGGTGTTACCTGATATGCTCAGTCATTATTTATTGATATTTCCAGATTCGACCACTGTGGAGACATTACTTCCAAAACACGCAAGGGCTCATCTTTGTTGTTGACAGTAATGATCGGGACCGTGTTGTTGAGGCTAGAGACGAGCTGCACAGGATGTTGAATGAGGTATAATGCAATTCATCTCTCTCTCTCTCTGTGTGCGCGCGCGCGCCCGCTTATAATGAACCATGGACGGTAGTTTGGAGGTAAAAGAGTATACTTCAAGAATGATGCCACTTAAAGAGATATTACCAACTCTATGGGTTATCAAGATATATGGTATTAGTTTCTTATTGCTCATTATCTCTCATTCTCAAAACTTTTGCTAATGTACTTGTAGGATGAACTGAGGGATGCGGTGCTGCTTGTGTTTGCCAACAAGCAAGATCTTCCAAATGCTATGAACGCTGCTGAGATTACTGATAAGCTTGGTCTTCACTCCCTCCGTCAACGTCACTGGTATATATTGTGGCCAAGTTTGATACACTTTGCTAGTATCCTTGAGTTGCATGCATGGTGTTGCAGATAAGAATGAATTGTGTTCTACCGTTACTGAACCCTTTACTTTGCCTCGCAGGTACATTCAGAGTACATGTGCCACCTCTGGGGAAGGACTTTACGAGGGACTTGACTGGCTCTCCAACAACATTGCGAGCAAGGTACATGAGATTATCACACAGGAATTCATTGATCATTTCAAGGCTGTAATTTCTAATAATCGTTCTTTCTTATGACAGGCTTAGGAGGCATGATCAATGATTTTTGCAGTTACGTTTTTATTTTATGTAACTTACGAGGTCCTTCTTTTGCAAGGAGAATTGGCTTATTGCAAAACTATTGTTTTGTTAACCTTCTTTTCCCTTTTTGTAAAAGGATGATGGTACCTTGAAGTAGCTTTAGGTTAATGTTCATGTAATATTTTGCGCTCTGACTCGCATGATGGCAGTATTATTTTATTCAGGAGCAGGGTTCTTCCCTGGCATTTTTTAGATAAAGGTAGTATTTGTGTTCTTCTGTGCTATTTATGTGTTTTTACTGTTTCTAAATTGACATCGTCTCCTAAACAAAAGAACTTTGTTGTACTGTGTTGGCCGCCTCAGGGGTTTAGAAAAGAATTGGGTATTTTATTGAGTGTATGTAAAATGGGAGAAGGGTAAGGAAGGACGTACCAAGTAGGCATAAAACTAGACGACCAGACTTAAACCAAAATCATAAAACAACGATTTTCAATTCTGTAGAGTCTCTGACTAACCCTACCATAAGATAATAATTAGAGACTTGAGGTGAGATAAGCAACTAATGAAAATGTATTGTGGGCGTAGCAACGCGAAAGAAAAGCCAAGTTATCATAAAACATAAAATAGATGTTTGGCGTTTGAACATTTTTCTTTATAGGAAATTTGAAGGACTAGCCTGTCATAACTCCTAATCTACTTAGGGATGGGCTAGACCAGACCGGCATTTTGAAGACTCTTTCAAATTAAGGGCCAACTTGTCTAGTCCAACAGCTTGGCTGGCCAACCCATTTTGACTCGAAAAAGTGATAAGTATTTCACATACGAGTCGTCATTCATTTACTCAGGGTATTGTGCCCATTTTTCTAACAAGCAGTTCATCCTTCTTAGGCATAATATAAGTTGCTACCTTTTTCAATTCAACCACATTACGAGCAGCTAAGATCCATATCTGGTCTATAACACGGCTTTTACAAGTCTTTGTGCAACCATGACTCTAAGGGTTCGTTTGGTATGAGGCACAAGTAGAAATAATGCTGGTATAAAAATTTAATACCAGCTTATACCTTGTTTGGTTACTAAATCTGGTATAAGTTAAAATTAATACCGGGATAACTTATACCTCTCAGGAGGTGAGATAATTAACGCTGGAATTATTATCCCCAAACAAAATAGCAAAATTCACCAAAATAGCCCTAAGGTATACATTCCATGAAAATTGAGAAGACCAAGAAATCAGTAGTATTATACATGGCAATTAGCTATCGTACATCTGAAGGAAACATGTATTAAAGTTAGGAAGAAGATTTAGAAGAAGAATCAATAGATATATTTCAAACAATTGAAAACTAGAGCCTCAAAAAGTTATTTAATACTTGTTGATGTAAGAATTGGAAATTGACGTATGTCAAATGGATAAAGGAGCAAGAAGATGGAGGCTAAATAAGTGGAGGGTGTTTTTGTAAACAAATAACTTTTTCTTAGAAATTATGCTATGCATGTCATTTTTAATACCACTTATCAAACAGTGAATTAAAAAACAATACCATGATAACTAATCTCAGCATTATTTATCCAAGCATAACTTATCCCATCATGAGGAGAATTCAAACCAAACGAATCCTAAAAGTCGATTACAAATGAATCGAATTATATTGAATGTTAAAAAATATTCAAAACCAACTCTTACACCTAACGGGCAAATTTCACAAAAGATCATATAACTATGACTTTTTTTTTTAAAACTAAAGTCATATAACTTTGTTTTCTCAGACAAAAATCATATAACTATGACTTTCTTTCACCAAAGCCATATAACTATATTTTCTCACACAAAAATCATAAAACTTTTACTAACTCGCACAAAAATCGTGATTAGAAAATATAATTTTTTCAGTAGTATTTTCTTATTTTGTGATTTTTTATTTTCTTATTTTCAGTCTAATAAATAATAATCTAATTAAAATAGGGATGAGCCAACCCGACCTGGCCCACCAGACCCAATACTCATATATAAAATTAAACTAATACTAAATGTGAAAAGTAAATCCTTCTAAACATGATACTTCTCTTTTTATTTTTATTTTAAAGATTTTTATTCAAATCGATAGCATTTTTATTTCAAGTGCTCTCTAATTATACCTTTTATTTCTTTTCTTTTTTGTCAGAATCTCATGCATTCCGAAGTAAATTTCTTATGGGGAAAGAATTCACTTCTAGTATTATTTTAATTTACGTATATGAATATTGGGTCAGGCTAGGTTGGGTCATTGCTATTTTAAGGAAAAAATAAAATTAATCGGCCGCCCGAAATTAATTGTGTGTGCATATATATATATATGTATGTATGTATATTGGCTAGATGTATGTATATAATACACATATATATATATATATATATATATAAAATTATCGGCTATTATTTATGTGAATGACTAAAAATATACTCATATTTCTCCTATTTTAATTGGATAAAATGTAAAATAAGGAAATACTACCGGAAAATTTATTTTTCGACCACTATAATTTTTGTGTGAGTGAAAGTTTTAAGATTTTTGTGTGCGAAAATGAAGTTATATAACTTTGATGAAAAAAATCATAATTATATGAGAAAATTACCATACAACTAACTCATGTACCGATTTTATGTGTCCGAGTAACCAACAACGGTGCACATGCTAAGAGCACACTTATCACACCAAAAACAAAAAATAATAATACACCTAAAAATCACCTAGCCATATCCACCTTCCAGGAAGGGTAATATGAACAACTAGGACAACCAATTACGGAGCTGTTGAATCAAGAAACTACAAATTTGGTATTCACATAAATTCCTTTAAATAAGATTCAGTAAATACTCCATTATATCGTAGGCATCACTTCCTTCTTGAATTGCTTTCGATGTTTCTTGTTGATCCAATTCAGGACATGTGACACCCCACTTTGCTGGACAGTGACACCAGTCCATTGAGCAAGAGCATTCCCCCCACATATATATGTTATCCACTTGCACTCTCAAAGTAATTGATGAGTTTTAGTTATCAAATTATCACATAGACAACATCTTTCATCTGCAATAGGAATATGCAACTTGACTAGCTGTTAGAAATTGGAGTATTGATAATTAAGAAACATGCAGCTTAGAGGGGATGTCAAAGTATTGGTGGATGAGACACTTATTAGGAGAAGATGACAGACATACTTTCATAAACTGTTGAACGAAGAGGGGATATACGCATTGTGCTAGGTGAGTTGGAGCACTCAGAGAGTCGACGGGATTTTGGGTACTGTAGGCGGATTACGGTAGAGGAGGTGGAAGGGGCGATGCGTAAGATGTGCAGGGGCAGAGCGACAGGGCCAGGTGAAATCTCGGTGGAATTGTGTAAGAGCGCGGGGCGACCAAGTTTGGAGTGTCTCACTGGGCTGTTTAATGTTATTTTAAGATGAAGAAGAAGCCCGAAGAATGGAGGTGGAGTACGATGGTTCCGCTTTACAAGAACAAGGGTGATATCTAAAATTGCAACAATTATAGAGGTATCAAGCTGTTGAGTCACACTATGAAGGTTTGGGAGAGAGTGGTGGAGGCCCGAGTGAGGAAGTGTGTGTCTATTTCCGAGAGCAGTTTGGATTCATGCCAGGGCGTTCGACTACGTAAGCGATTCATCTAGTTAGGAGGTTAGTGGAGCAGTACAGGGAGATGAAGAAGGACTTGCATATGGTGTTTATTGACCTTGAGAAAGCATACGATAAAGTCCCGAGGGAGGTCCTGTGGAGGTGTTTGGAGGCTAGTGGTGTTCCGGTAGCGTATATTAGAGTGATTAAGGATATGTATGATGACGCTAAGACTCGGGTGAGGACTGTGGGTAGTGACTCAGAGCATTTCCTTGTGGTGATGGGGTTGCATCAAGGATCAGCTCTTAGCCCATTTTTATTTGCCTTAGCGATGGATGTACTGTCGTGACACATCCAAGGGGAGGTGCCTTGGTGCATGCTATTTGCCGATAATATAGTGTTGATTGACGAGACGCGAAGCGGAGTTAATGCGAGGTTGGAGGTTTGGAGACAAACCTTGGAGTCTAAAGGTTTCAAATTGAGTAGAACTAAGATAGAGTACTTGGAGTGCAAATTCTGTGACGGGACCCGTGAAGCAGACGTAGAGGTGAAGCTTGATGCTCAAGTTATCCCCAAGAGAGCGAGTTTTAAGTATCTCGGATCTATTATCTAAGGTGACAGGGAGATTGACGAAGATGTCGCACATCGCATCAGAGCGGGATGAATGAAGTGGAGGCTCGCTTCCGGTGTTTTATGTGATAAGAACGTGCCGCCAAGACTTAAGGGCAAGTTTTATAGAGTGGTGGTTCGGCCAGCTATGCTGTATGGGGATGAGTGTTGGCCAGTCAAAAACTCCCACGTGCAGAAAATGAAAGTAGTAGAGATGAGGATGTTGAGATGGATGTGTGGGTGTACCAGGAGAGATCTAGATAAGATTAAGAATTAAGTTATCAGAGACAGAGTGAGAGTAGCCTCCGTGGAGGACAAGATGCGGGAGTCGAGGCTGAGATGGTTCAGACATGTTAAGAGAAGAAGCATTGATGCCACTGTTAGGAGGTGTGAGAGGTTGGCCATGGCGAGTTTGAAAAGAGGTCGAGGTAGGCCTAAGAAGTACCGGGGAGAGTTGATTAGACAGGACATGGCGCTGCTTCAGCTTACTGAGGACATGACCCTTGATAGGAGGGTGTGGAGGTCGAGGATTAAGGTAGAAGGTTAGTGGGTAGTTTTTAGTTGCTCACCGATAGTCTTAGTAGCACGCATGTCCCTTCATATTATTAGATTTTATTACACTATGAGGTTTTGTTCGCCTCAGGTATTGTATCCCTTGTTGCTAGTATTTGGTACTACTTATCCTTTATCTCTCCCTTTTTCTTTTCTCTTCCCTTTTTCTTCCTTTCTGGCTATCCACTTCTTCTTATTACCCTTCCTGAGCCGTCTATTGGAAACAACCTCTCTACTTGTTAGGTATGGGTAAGGTCTGCGTACAGACTACCTTCCCCAGACCCCACCTGGTGGGAATATACTGAGTTTGTTGTTGTTGTATGTAGCTTAGAGATATATTAAAGAAATTGGAGTTTTGATAATTAAGAAACATAATACTAAAGGACCTGGTCCTGCTAGTTGATTCTATAGAGCACTAACACTTAATCCTAGCGGAAGAAGGATTCACTTTTGTTTCGGATTTTATGACTACTCCTACATAAAATATATTTAATTTATCGAGATTTTTCACCAATCATGTGGTATTATTGAAGTGATTAAGGGTCCGTCTACTCGTCTGCCCCTACAAAAAAGATATTTAATTTATCGAGATTTGCCACCAATCTTGTGGAATTACTGAAGTGATTAAGGGCCTCTGTCACTCTATTGACTGAACCAATATCCCCTTTAAAGAACACCAACAAATCATCTACAAAAATAAGATTCTCTAAAGTGTCAGAGATAGATATTGTGACAAGTACAAACAAAAGAAGTGATATCAATCCTCTCTTGCCTTCAAAGTAACCATACACTGCTCCATTAACTTTCACAGAGAATTTGGTAGGAAAATCAAAATACGCAATTGCCTTCTCAATAAATGCCTAGCTTAGCTTACCATATCATATGCCTTTCTTAGATCCGGAATCAGGATCCGAAGGTTCCAGCAGGTTCATATGGTGATTTCAGACTTGGGCGTATGTCCGGATCGGGATTTGGATAACCCGAGAGCGTTTCGGTGTATATTGTGGAAGTCAGCATTTTTGAAGAAATTTCCTAAGTTTGGCTTGAAGCGCATTTCAATGATATTGATGTCCGTTTGGGATTCCGAGTTTGGGAATAGCTCCGTATGGTGATTCTGGAGTTGGGAGCGCGATCGGAAGTGAATTCGGATGTCCGGAGGTCATTTTGAAGTCATTTGGCTAAAGATAGAAATTTGAAGGTTTTTGAGAAATTTGACCGAGAGTTTGACTTTTTGATATCGGAGTCGGATTCCAATTCCGAAAGTTGGAGCAGGTCCGTAATGTCGAATATGACTTGTGTGCAAAATTCGGGGTCAATCAGACGTGATTTGAGAGGTTTCGGCATCGGATGTAGAAGTTTGAAATTTCAAAGTTCATAAAGTTTGAAATATAGTGCGATTCGAGATTTCGGCGCTGTTTGATGTGATTTGAGGCCTCGAGCAAGTTCATATCATGTTTTGGGACATGTTGGTATAATTGGTTAAGGTCCCGATGGCCTCGAGTGGATTTCGGAAGGTTAACGGAATGAATTTCGGACAAAAGAAAGAAGGAAAATTGCAGAAAATTTATGCATTTTTTTTGGATAGCAAATTGTGCATCGAAGAGCTAACTTTGGAAGAGTATATATAATCATCTATACGGAATATGAAAATTTGAAAAATATGTAAGTTGTAGATCTTGAAGTCTCGTTTTCAGAACATAAAACCATTTGTCATTCGGAGTTTTGTGCAAACAGTTATGACCGATTGAATATGGCTGGTGGAGCAGTTTCGCCAGAATTTTCTGATGCAGGGAGGCGACTTTAGAAGCTCATATCTCGGGATATATAAAGGGTTATATGGTATGCAACCTATCAAATTAAAGATCTTCGAGTCTAGTTTCTAAATCTTCAAACATTTGTTATTTGGATATTTCTACAAGAAGTTATGGGTGTCTTAACAGAAGGTGTTCAACAAGGGAATTTTAATAGGATGTACAACCTGTGCAGCACAAGTGCAAGGTACAACTCGATGAAGCAGGGGCAGATTCTTTAAACTCGAATTTTGGCCATTTCTTTCATTTCTTTCATTTGGCTTGGATGATTTTGGAGAGCATTTCAAGGGGGATTTCATCAAGCATCAAAGGTAAGTTGTTTCTACTTATTTCCAAGTTAAATACAAGATTTATTACATAGATTGGATATGAGAGATTGGGATAAATGTGGGGAAATTGCAAGGAAACCTAGAATTGATAAAATTTGATTTTAGCCATGAATTTGAGCATGAAAATTGTAACAAATTGTATATTTGAGTTAGTAAAGCTATGGGTAGAATTTATCTTCGAGAAATTTCGGAATCCGGGCATGTGGTCCCGAGGGCATTTTGGTCAATTCCTTGAGCGGAGTTGGAAAATTATATAATCTGAATTTTTAGCAAATATTAGAGTATATTTTCATTGAATTGCCGTTATTTGGTAGTTTTGGGATGTCGTGCATCCATTGGAGTCGTCATAGAGGCTTGGAGGCCGGTGATGAATCTTCGGAGCGAGGTGAGTCTCCTTTCCAACCTTGTAAGGGAGAAATGTCCCCATAGGTTCCTTATTTGTTATGTATACATGTTGTGGGGGTCGCTTACGTACCAAGTGATGAGAGTCCGTACGTGGCGACTATTATGCTATGTCGGTTTTAGGACTCACAAACATGACTCTATTTGTCTTACATGTATCTTTGGATGTATTTTGAGTTGCATATTACTTTTGAAATGATATGGAAATGTGGAACGTTATGATTTAAATCCCCAGTTGATTAATCCATGATATGAGCATAGTCCTACTGAGTTCACTGTTGTTTTTGGTACATATACATATATACGTACGTATAAGAGTCGACACACGAGTCGCAGGTATGATTCGCGATCGTGGGAAGCTTTATAGTAATGGTATATAATTGAGTCAGCACACGAGCCACAAGTATGATTTGCGATTGTGGGAAGCTTTATAGTAATGGTATATAATTGAGTCAGCACACGAGTCGAAGGTATGATTCGCGATCGTGGGAAGCTTTATAGTAATGGTATATAATTGAGTCAGTACATGAGTTGCAGGTATGATTCGCGATCGTGGGAAGCTTTATAGTAATGGTATATAATTGAGTCAGCACACGAGTCGCAAGTATGACTCGCGATCGTGGGGAGCTTTATGGTAAATCAGTATAATCGAGTCAGCACTCGAGTCGTAGATATGATTCGCGATCGAGGGGAGCTTTACGACTATTCAGTGTTTATATATTTCCGTACGACTCCGGCCGGTTGTCTCGTTCTGGTATTGTATTATCACTTGAGTCTGAGTCACTTATAGTGGGATTGACAGGCATTGTGTAAACGGAGGACTTGGCACTTGCAGTTCATTTTCAGTTGTTACTTGGATTACATTATTTGCTTATGTACTTGTTGATTTCTGCTTCACATGCCTACTGCTTTAGCCATATCTCTTTTTATATTATATTGCTGGACCTTAGTGAGTATCTAGTCGACCTCTCGT